>CAUZXS010000029.1:10000-37500 GCA_963585895.1 Sepioteuthis lessoniana | reverse complement strand
CCCCTAAATCTAGGAAGATAAACCAAGTTAAATGAAGAGCCCCATTCATCGGGTACTGATGATGTGTTCTGATAGTAAGATTGAAAAAGAGTTTTGAAAAGATTAAAATATTTCCAAATAGTGTTATCCTGTGGACGTTATCTCTAATAATATTTGATCATCAAGATCAAAATTTAACACCAGTAAAATGTTTGGTCCTCTTAATGGTCCGGTATGCATGAAGCTCCCGTGGATTAGATCTGCTTGTCAGGCATTCGCTAACAAAATTTCCTCGTCGGTCGTGCCGTATTTTTCCTCTGTAAAGATCAGAACCATACTTAGCACTGGATATGCCACCTTCTCTTTCCCAAAGAATGTTCTACCCATACTGCAACAAAGCATGACCATCTATAAGTTTCAATGCTATGGGCCTAGTCGGGGCTGTAGAATACACCGACTGCTTCTCTGCAGAGGGGTAAGACCCCCCTCCCGACTAACGAGTGTCCTGTATATGACACTAAACAATCTGATGGTGAGGTTTCACCAATGCTGGAGCTTTGGGGAATGCGGAGTACCCCTTCATTGCCATCGCTCCCAGGTCCACTCTGGCCCGGCGTGGTAGCACCTGATAGGGCCCTATCGATGGGTTAAATAGAACTAACAGCATTCTTATGCTAAACTGGATGGTTTGAAATAGAAAGGCTTTTGACAATTAAACCATACACACATTTAAACTGCGTGCTTATGCTTAACTGAATTATTTGAAATAGAACAGTTTTTCGGCATTAAAATTGTATTTACACTGAACTGAGTTATATATAACTGCTTGAATAATTTGAAATAGAAATGTTTTTGGCAATTAAAATGTTTACTTATGCTAAACTGAATTATTTTAAATAGAACTGATTATTTTCATAAAAATGGATTTGGCGTTAAATAACCTACAAAGGTTGATACGCCATAAAACCCACCAAACCAAATCAATGCTATGGTGATAATTTTGGTAAAACTATTCAGGTCTTAGAGGTATGTGTAGGGTAGCACGTGTTAAGAAGAATATGTAAGCGGTCTTAGTCATTAACATCCGGTTGGTTGGTTGGTTGGTTGTTTTTTCTGATATATTAACCTTTGTAGGTCATTTAACGCCAAATCCGTTTTTATACAAATAATTACTTCTATTTCAAACAATTCTGTTTAACATGAGTACACAGAGGGGTAAAACGAGTGTTCTGATTATGATACGAAACAATCTGATGGTGAGGTTTCATAAATTCTTGAGCTTAGAGGAATTCTGAGTATCCTTCCTTGCCATTGCTCCAAGGTCTATATATATATATATATATATATATATGCATTTATTTACTTGTTTTTATGCTAACTTTATTCCTTCTAAAGATTTTTTAAATCAATAAAATGAATTTTGATCCAATCCTTCTTCAGTCAGAACCATCCTGAAGATCCGTTTAGGTGAAACTAAGGTAGATTGTTTTTTCTGACTGTCGGCATTCATATTTCGCCCTGCTTTGTGTATTGAACACTCTTCCGTTTGCTTAAGGAATTCTGTTGGTGTTTGTTTTGTTTCTTATTTCGTTTTTGTGTTGTTGATTTTTTTTTGTTTTTTGTTGTTTTTTGTTGTTGTTTTTTTTTTGGCTAAGCATGCGTTATTGGTTGAATATTTCAAAGCAGCACGTTTTAAAAACATTAGACTTTTGTTGTTTTTTTTTAATTATTTTTTCTTAATATCAGTTTGGGTAATATTTTTATTTGAAAATTGTAATATATAGGTTTTTTTCACTCCATCCAAAGTATAGAATTTTTACAAAAATTATATATATATATATATATATATATATATAATGTTTTTCGTTTTACATAAGTGTGAAAACCGACCTTTGGTGCAATAAATGCGCAAGTATATCGAACAAGAACGTAAAAGTGTAAATACTGTACAAAAATAGAATATAAATAATGATGATAGATGACTATCATATTTCGCTGGAGTCGCATGAAGTGATTGATTGGAGGAAAGACAGACTGAAAGACAATTTTTTTTTTTCATTGAACATGGGTCACTGCGTGAAAAGATATGGTTATATCCGAGTGCAACTATACAAATACAAACCCATAAAATTTAAATCGTATCTTACATGTATTTACTCCAACCATTCGCCTGAGCAGGATATGACACCGGGTCAATCTTTAAGTGGAGTTTTATAGGCTTGAATTCGGAGTTTTTCTTCTCCCTGACCGGTCGCCAAACTAAAGTTAAATAGCAGAGTCTTCTCTACTATTTAGCCATAATTGGAAGAAGAAATATGGGATTCCTCCCCCACCTTTTTTTTTTTTTTTCAAGTGTATTAGTATTTTGAGAAATGCAGATGTTACATAGCCATACATGAATATGTGAATTAGACATGTTCATACCGGTATGCAAAACGTTCATAATGTCCAAAACGCACATAGATAACATAGAAAACACGAAAAATACTTACGACTTCTTAGTTAAGGCACGAAACTTTTTATTATCTTTGAGTTTAAAGGTTTTTCGACATAAAGAGAGAGATGCCATCTTTCGAAGCTGACTTTTCCATGTGCCCCCCACCACGCAGGACACTCGCCGTAAGGCCTCAGCGAGTTCCGAAAGTCAGCCGTCTTCTTCGGACGCAAGAACACAACTCCACTAACTGACTTTTCTCAAATCTCAACCCACGCTTCCGGTGAGTGACGTCCCTCACATACCTGGTCACATCCCTATCTGGGATTTTTATTGTGACATCTCTGAATGACACGTCCGCTCCGCGCTAGCGGGAACACCTGCGCTCATGTTTGCACCTAACTAACCCATGCACAGAGCCGAAAGGTTCTCAGCCTAACTGATCCCAAAGGCAGGATATATAAAACGAAATCCCACAGCCATTATATTACACAGATAGTCTAGTGCAAGATTTGAACTCGGGTCGCCGTTGCCATTTCCTACAATTAAACGACGAGGGCCTTTTTATATTTCATTATGTGGGTGTGTACAGGATAGGAAATTTGAATAGGATTATAGGAACAAGTCATGATGAGAAATTAACAGTGAAAATAAATTCTTGGAGTCCATCGCAACAAACTTCGATTTCTCTCCAAATAAAAGAAATTTTAATGTTTTGCTTACATTATATAAACGTTTAAGCAATCTTGAAAGTTCTCGTCAAAAGCAAGGAGGAAAATCTTTTAATTAATTTTTCAAATTTAAATATTTTAAGAGTTAAACTGTGAAATAGCTTAAGGTACTATTTACCCAACCCCTCCGCTCGGGCAGGATATGACACAAGGTCAATTTTTGAGCGGAGTTTAACAGGTTTGAATTCAGAGTTTTCCTTCTCCTAGACTAATTGCCTCACCAAGGCTGAAGAACCTAGTCTGTCCTACTATTTACCCATAGCTGGAGGGAGAATAATTGGATTCATACCTTCCCCAAGGGTATTAGTGCTATGTGAAATACAATCAGTCTCGTCCAGGATTTGAACTCGAGTCGCCGTGTTCATTTCCCTACGACGATAACGACTACACCACGGGCACGTGAAATAGCTTAAGGTCATTTTATTCTTGTTCAGACCTACAAATTTTCAGCTCTTTTATTATATATTTCTTTTTATAATTACCAGAAACTATGAGTAAGTTGGCAACCATTGTCGAGGGCGACCAGAAGGCTCCCTTTTCAATAGCTACTACACCGAGGTATAGGGGAGGGCACTACTCCTTTCCCTGGATTGTTCCACTTTACTCTTGATACATACCTTATATTGCTGAGTGTTAAGCAAGGAGGTATGAAGTACCATTTTTGAGTCTTTGGTATGACTCGACCTGGGATTGAACCCAGATCTCCCGGACCATTGGCGAACACTCTACCCACTTGACCAATACTAACTTACTGACTAAAAGCACTTACGGTGATAGGCAAAAAGAAAAAAAAAAACGCCAGAATTCGGAGATAAAGATATATCACAAATTACTGTCCGGGGAAAAAAGAAAAAAAAAGGCCAACTTTGTCACACCAATTGAAAAAAATCAAGAGATACGCAATCGGTTGGTCAAAAGAAAAAACACACCGTAACATGCTGTGAAGCTACAATTAGAAAGAGTGCTCAATACTAGGTAGAGCAAAATAGTTACAAAAATTATTTCGTCAGTCAGGAACTATCCTACTACAGTTTCGCCCTGACTCACGAAATAATTTTTGCAACACACACACACACACACATATATCATAATCAGAAGCACACTTTTGTTCAGTACTCTAGTTCATGTCTTTTCAAAGGGGTCTATATAGACCCCTGGGTGTGAATAAAAGTTGGTCCACGTGAATAAAGGTATAAGGTCTACAGTGGCTGAATATATACATTTATTAATTCCTTTATAACAAAATAAAAATCGCTGGATCATGTTGACGAGTTGCCTGATATCGTACACCAATCAGAATATCTAACTGGCCATTGATGCGTCATTCATATATGATCCGTTCGAAACATACGTCTTATTTATTGCCCAGTTGGCTGAGGCTGTAGAATACACCGACTGCTTCTCTGCAGAGGGGTAAAACCCTCCCCAACGAGTTGTTCTGATTATGATACGAAACAATCTGATGGTGAGTTTCCATTAATTCTTGAGCTTACAGGAATTCTGAGAATCCCTTCCTTGCTATCGCTCCAAGATTCACTCTGGTCCGGAGTGGTAGCACTTGGTAAGGTCCTATCTTTGGGTCAAATATAACTGAACTGTATACTTATGCAAAACTGAATTGCTTGGAAAAGAATTATTTTTTACATTTCAACTGCTACATATGCCAAACTGAAATATTTGAAATTATTTTGTTTTTGACATTTAAACTGTATATTTATGCTAAACTGAATTGTTTGAAAGAGAAATGTTTTGACATGTAACTGTGTGTAAACAAAAAACTGTACTTAAACGATTGTAGGTTATTTCAGTTTTGTTGATGTGGCAAAATATCAAACCAATCCAAACCAAACGGGTTATTTGAATAAACGAACAATTCTGACGAAACAGATCCATATATTTTCGGTTTCGACTTTGAGGCTCACAATCATATTTTCATAGAATATTTAAAAAACATGCTATTTTAAACGTCTACTTATAAAAAAATACTCAAAATGAATTAATGTGTGAAAATATTTTGCATCTTAGCTGTAAATAAACAAATAAGATGATGTTCACCTTGTTTTTTTTTTATTCATTTAAGTCTTCAGTAGTTTTTGCCTGTAGAGATCTTTTCTAATAGAACATTAAATAGTACGGACTTGTACGAATCCCTGTTGTTTTTGCTTTTTAATTATTTCCTATTATCCTATCCCATCCTCCTTTACAGTTTTTTTTTTATATCTATGAATAAAGGGTGCTTTATATTTGTTATAGCACATATATATAATGTTTGTATAATATAAAGGGGGATGTTCTCGTGGTGTAATGGTTAAAGCGCTTGACTACAGAATCGTAGTAAGCGCAGTCGAACTCCACTCGCGCACTTAGGTTCACAATCGGACAAATACCATTGGGAAAGATATGAACCCCCTTATCATCACAGGTATGGGTTAAATAACAACACTACCATTCTTCGAGAAAGATGGCTTTGGCATTAAATAACTTACAAAGGCTGATATGCCATTAAAACAAAGAAACCAGACTCTAACGTTAAGTCAACGGCGCTCGATGTCAGCCATTATCTCACCTATACGATCATCAGAGCAGGAGGTTCCTATGTGATAGGTATCCTATATACACTGCTGTGTGGAACATGATTGGAAGGGAAATCTAGTTTGTTTAGCATAATTGGTTTGGGCGGTCTTGTTCATACAGCATGGTTATTTACATGGAGAATTTCTATTAATCTATGGATTTGTTAATAGATAAAACCTAACTAAGTAGAGTAATCAAGTTTCTAATATTCTTACTTAATTTCAATAACCATCATCATTCGGAAACTGTTTTTTTTTTCTCGTCAACAGACGTCATACTTAGTGATGATTTGAAGTAATTTCTCTACAATTATTTCATCCTGAAAGTTGATCTATGGGTTTCCCCTTCCTTGTCTAAAGTAAAGCTCGTGGTTGACCTGCTTTTGGATTCATTCACCTGGCTTCACATCCACTATGCTGCATCATATGGTTTCCAATGCACTTGTGTGTGGTTCGCATAATACACTCCTCCTTTAGAATCTGTTATCCAGTGACAAACAAGATAGCAGTGACTACGAGTGCTGCATGTTTGATTATTGCGGGACTTCATCTCTGGTCATTTAGTAGTTTTATTGTCACAGGGTTAGACATTTCTGGTATTACTCTTTTGACGTTTTACTAATGTTCGAGGTTTTTCTTTTCAAAATTAAAAAAAGGAGATTATTTTTTAGTTGTAATTTTTTATAATTTCTTTTGTTTATTTCTTATTTAGTTTTCTTTTTTTTTCTTTTTTGATTTGTCTCTTAGCGCCGTTGACCTTGTGTCTACACTTTCATAATGTATATAATCTTTATAATTGCTAGTGTTCGCCGATGGCCCGGGAGACCAGGGTTCAGTCCCTGGTCGTCATACCAAAGACTCAAAAAATGGTACTTGATGCCTTCTAGCTTAACACTCAGTATTATAAGGTTCGTCTCAAGGGTAAAGTGGAGCAACCCAGAGAAAGACGTGGCGCACTCCCCTACAGCTTGGTGTAGTAGCTATCGGGAAGGGAGCCTTCGGGTCACCCTCGACTTCGGTCGCCAACTTTATAACGGCTACAATCCTGATTTCAAGTATTTTCAACGCATCATATAATCGTGTAACTACCCTTATATATCAAGCAATGCTTTTCAGAAGAATTTTATGAGCTAAAGCTTTTCATCTTGTCAGTTCCACTCACTAAGACTCAACAAAGAAGGGCAGGGTTACATCATTAGATATCAACGAAGCCAAACGCTTTACGTGTCATTCTACAAGTCAAATGCTTTTAAGAAGTTGTCTTACCAAATGTCTGCACAAAGACTAGTTATTCTGATATAGTTATTTAAAAGCAATCTAATTTAACTTTTACTCACACAAGATTGGAATAGAACTCATTACAGCTTCAAAAGGCTGAATAAGATTAGTTAATATAACAGTGACACTAACTTTTTTCTTCACGCGTATTTGTCAAATACTAGAGTTTGGTAACAATAAAGTAAGCCCTCAGTTGCGTTCCAAGTTCAGATACGTTTCAAAATGGGACTCAACTCTGAGGAATGAGAGATTTTACGGTCAGGATTAGTTGCTGGCTCAAGAACGGACGTATTGTTTTATTTATATATATATATATATATATATATATATATATATATATATATATATATACCGGATTGCTGTTTTTAGTAATGATGCAGGGTTTCCATAGAGTTACAACCCGTTTTATTTTTGTCTGCTAACTGGACGCTGGTTGGGAACCTGGGCCGGTAATTTTTATTATTCTGCACATTAGAGCAGCGACTTCAACAGTGCTGAAACAACCAAACGCACATATATCTAAATAGGTACGTAAAAGAAAACTAGATTCCTCTCGAAATGGCAATGAATTATAGGAGTTTGGTTATTATCGAGAAGAAGCAAATTATTTTGGTAGTCTGTACAAAACAAATGAACACACACGTCACCTGTCTTATGCTGTGTGGCATTCGATCCAATGACGGGACTAACATGCAGAAAGTTCCAGATGAATTAACTGCTTGGTAACAATGTGACCTGAACGCCATGTCTAACCCACGTTTGCTTCCTACTTTTTTTATTTGCCTTATAACACAATCTTACAAATAATCGTGGCAATTCCTGATGCCATAATTAGATGATTTGGGGGAACTGAAGGAAACGAGACAGACATTTTTTTTTGAATGAGTGGACAGAGGCCGTAACTGAAAACCAATAAGCGAAAAAGAAAGAGGGACTTATAAGGCTTCTCTGTATAGAATATCTCCTCCGTTCAATATCTTCTTTTTTTTTCTATTTTTCTTTCAACCAATCACACCATATCTATTCCACAATGTGATGGTGAGGTTTTAGTTCTGGAAGTGTGGAGAACCCTTTTATTGCTATTACTTACTGTTCTGTCCTGACCTGGAATTGAAATAACTGTTAGGGTCCAATCTGTTTTGAATTATTCGTATTCAGTTGGAATACTTGATCTCGTGTAACTGTGTGCAAACAAATGACTTATTGAATAGAAATACTTAGTTGAAATCATGTAATTACTAATGCGATATAGCAGTCCAACATGTTAGCTCTAACGGAACGAAGACTACCCCAATTATTATCATCAGAGTGGAATACTTGAAACAATAAAATAAGTAAAGTAAGTAAAGTTGGCGACCGTAGTCGAGGGTGACCTGAAGGCTCCTTTTTCAATAGCTGCAACACTGAGGTGTAGGGGAGGGCGCTACTCCTTTCCCTGGATTGCTCCACTTTACCCTTGTTTCTTACCTTATAATGCTGAGTGTTAAGCAAGGAGTTATCAAGTATCATTTTTAAAGTCTTCGGTATGACGCGACCTAGGATTGAACCCAAGTCTCCCGGACCATTGGTGAACACTCTACCCACTCGGCAAACTGTACGTCAATTATTTATATTAGGAATATTAGATATAACTGTGTGCAAAAACTCTTAAACAAAAATGAAAATATAAATGTACACTTGATACGATTCCATAATTTCTAGGCATACAATAACCCTAGACAGGTTGACATGCCATCAAAAAGAATGAATGCATCAATCATGAGATGAATTATATTCTGTTTATTCAGTTTTTCATTTGTTTTTGTTTTTATGACAACGGAATTTTTTCCAAGGAACAGTTGTTAGTACTACTGTATAAATGCACCAAATGGATGCTGACAAAACGCAAAGAGAAAAAAACTATACAGTAACGATACAAGAATGCTACGAGCTATATTGAACAAATCCTGGAACTAACATACCGCGAAACAACAGCTGTATGGCCACTTACCTCCCACCTCTAAAACCATCCAAATAAAAGGAAAAAAGACATGCGGGACACTGCTGAAGAAGCAAGGACGAACTTAGAAGTCATATTCTCCTCAAGACCATTTAACATGGACGTACCAGTGTTGGCAGACTAGCAGGAACTTATCGACAACAGCTCTGTCCGAACATAGGATGTAATATGGGTGCTATGCCGGGAGTGATAGATGATAGGGACGAATGGAGAGTCAGGAAAATCCATGCTAGCGGCCTGGCTTAAAGATGGTATTTGTTCTTGACAATTATCTACGATGGCCGAAAGTACTCGAACTCCAATTCAAAGAAATGCAACGGTTTCTAACTTCCGTGTTTCATCAAATCTAAATGCAGAAAAAGACCCGCGTGTGTCTTAATTTCCAAAAATAAATCCTGTGCCTCTAAATAAGTCATTCCTCCTCATAATCGGTAGTAGTCCAGTAGTCGAAGAAAACAAATAAAAAATATCAGTCCCAAATTTCAAGACGCTAGTTATCAATCAATTAGCTTGTGATATCGACCAGAATTTTTTAATGTTTGGCTATACCTAGAAATATCCCAGCTTTATTTTATTTCTCACAGATTAAATTGATACCATTTCCATCAGTGTACTATCTCAGATTTTACAAAAGTAAAACGTCTTGTTAATTTTCGCTGGAACTATCACAACATAACTGCTGGATAGAACGAGATTTCAACTAGAAAACGTTATTTTAAAAATTTATTTATTTATTTGGCTAGGAAGGTTCGTCTACATGTAATTTTTTTAGAATTTTAAAAAAATCTGTTACAGTGGAGGTGACCTGTTTTTCCACCGCAGAGACGATGGTGCTGTTGTCAGAAAAATGTCGTCGTAATCCATCTTCTACCGGTCCCATTCACGTGGAAGTAATGATTGAAGTGCTCCAAATTCCTCGAGTTGACAGCTTCGCCTTCTGACTTACATCGTTCAATGTTAATGGGTGCAGATTTTTTTTTTATTTCTCTCCACATGGAAAAATTCATTGACACATCTAATTTTTCAGTCACGACAGACGTTATTCTATTATACCCACGCTTTGCCACTATTTGATATTAGATGAAAGAATTTTTAATAAAAAGAATTGCCGTCGACGGGCAATCGGATGCGCTAACTATATCCCCCCCCCAAAAAAAAGGAGTGTTCGGAATATAACAATGAACTGCTTCAGATGGTAAGGTTTCTGTTCTGGGAAAGTGTGGAGATCCCATTTATTGACATTAATTAATTCACTTTAACCTGGAGTGGATCCCATCTACAGGTCAAATAGTTCTGTTTTAAAAAGGAACCGTTAGGAAACAATAACACAAAAAAACGTGGGTCTGTCCTCGTAGTGTAATGGCTGAAGCGATGGACTGTGGAATCATAGTAAGCGAGTTCGCACTCCAGTCGCGCTATTATGTTCACTTTCGGGCAAATACCCTTGGGAAAGGTATTGAACCCCCTCATCCTCCCAGCTATGGGTTAAATAGTCCCAATACTGTTCTTCTAGGAGAATGGCTTCGGCATTAAATAACCTACAAAGGTTAAATAAAGACACCGACATCGAAACACAAGAAAAACGTAAACATGAATATACAATAAATGCTATTCTCTAACCTTAAGACATCCAATAACCCAAGAAGGGTCGGCATGCCGTTAAAACCAAGCAGTCAATCAGCTGAAAAAAAGAGACTTATTCTCGCCTTCTGTTCTCGATAGCTGAGTAAGGTCAATCATCTTATTGAAGTTGGGTCTGTGGAATTGGCTCAGTGCACCGTCTTTCTTCACAATAAAAAAAAAGTTTCGAGTTTAAATATGATTTGATTTCTTGGGTTTTTATTAAATGTCATGCAAAGGCCGAACTTGAATTGGATGTGTCAGCTATGATATACATATATATGTGTGTGAGTGTGAGTGTGGGGATTGAGTTGAAAATCTGGATCATGTTTAAATTAGAAACGGTAATTCCAGTATTAATCAGGATCACTACTAATTACTCCGTAGTAATAGACCGTATTTTAAGAAATTGATTTTTGAACGGTTGTGGTTATGTTTACCTGGTAATTTTCTCAGCGTCGTTTGTGATCGGAGAAGGTCTTTAAAGTTAACACCTTTTTGTAAACATGATATATGCATGCATGCATATATATATATATATATATATATATATATGGGTGTGTGTGTGTGTGTGCACGCTCTTAGCTTCGCACCGAAAATAGTGTTACGTGTGAATGAACAATTCTGTCAAATATAAGTAAACTTATTCGTATGAATTTTTGCACATGAATTATATATTCTGGCGTTTTCTTAGATAATCTAATTACAATTTACCGAATACCTGTCTACTTATACAACTAAGGCACTGTCAGTCTTTACCTAATTTCAATCGGATTTACAGGGATTGCTGCAGTCATGGTTGAAGTGGTTTTAGTCTATACATGAAAATCTGTTACATATTTGTTTTAGACAGGATCTGTCCCCTTCACTTTCAAAGGGTGTCCATCTCATAACGTTTACTCACTTGTAGCAATCGTTGAGAGAGAGAGAGACACACACACACACTGATAAACTGTTGATGCTCTCTATCCCCATATTCAGTAAAGCCCTCTCTATTATGGTCATGTGTCACCCTGAGGAGGAGGCTATTTCACCTAAAAATGATCAGACTATTAAAAAAGAAGGGGGTTCTAAGCCTTCTTATTTTCACTTTTTTTTTAATGAAGATTAATATTACACCTTCAACTCTGATAAAATCATGTAATTGCATATTAATTCGAAATAGTTATTAATTTGGTGGGGGTGAGAGTATAGCTGTGATCTCCGAAGGAACTCAAAGCTGTCTTGCATAAGTCTTACGCACGCACATACACACACACACACACACACATATATTCATGTATGCGTGTGTAATTTTGCATATATCCATCAAAATACATTTCATGGGAATTAACTCCTCAAAGAAGAGTTTATTCCCGCTTCGGAAAACCGTCCTGAAAATCCACATCTGACATTGCCTACAATTGATTAATCTCAGTCTGTTGCATGTTCTCACCATTTTCCATATGGCAGGCGAAAAAGTGTTGTTTTTTTTTATTCTATTTGAGGAATAGAAAATACCCATAAGATCTTAGATTAAAAGTTAAAGGTATGAGAGACTGTAAGCATAAAAATATTCCTTTTTTGCGAAAAACCGTCGACTGCTTAAAGGTACTCAATATTCCTATATTCTCATTTAATCAAACACACTTATAGTAATCTACGAAACTTGAATTAATTGTTTTCTCTCGTATTCAAGGTTAAAATTAGTCATTCCCTATTTTAATTAGAGTTGCCAACCTTAAAAATAAAAATAAATTCAACTTTCTGAACAGGCCTCGGATATGTGTTTATTATATGCAAGCATTATACTATTTGAATTAAAACGGAAATAATCATATTTCTTGTGACATTTGATCAAAAACGATAAATAAATTAGATATATCACTATGAAGACAAATTAGCTGGTAGACATAATTATCTGTCAATATTATTTCTGTTTCAGCATAATTAATTGCCTACACCTACACTGTTATGTGTGGCAGTGTGTATATTTGCACAAGCATACAATTATTTCATCAATTGCTTAATGTTTATAAACAATACAATCAAAGCATATTGCCACAGGTGAATACGTTGCGGAATATGATACACTTATATTCTATGGAAAGATCTTAGGCCATACAAAAACATTGCTTTTTTATGCAATGTCTACATTGATTTCAACATTATTTCTTGAATCTGGATTTGAATACAAAAATAGAAAATCTATCCACATGATTTCGACTTCCAATATCTGCATTTCATTTTATGTATAAAGAAAATCAGATTTTTAGACAAACTCACTTCAGACCAACTTAAAAGTTGCCCACAGAGGTAATTAAGTTAGAAGTATAGTTGGCGACTGTAGTTTCAATTGCTACAAAACTGAGGTGTATGGTAGGGCGTGACACCTTTCCCTTGATTGTTCCACTTTACCCGTGATACATACCTTATAATGTTGAGTGTTAAAATTCGAGGTATCAAATACCATTTATTTGAGTCTTTGGTACGATTCGACCAGTGATTGAACCCACGCCATTGTTGAGCACTCTACCACAAGATCGATGAGTGGTAATAACTTATATTACTTAGAATTATATGACATGTAAACCCTTTGGTTTCTCTGGGAACAAATGGCTCATAATAAAATTGACACTTCAGGTTAGTTAGGAATTAAGTATCTATTATAAATCTATTTATTTGTTTGTCCGTCCAAACGTATGTATGTACGTTATGTTCCTTTTCATATCCCCCGGTAGCCAAGTAGGATATTCTTCCACTCTCTCCTCAGTCAATTGAGATATTCTACATAGATATTTCTACTTCAGACCAAATACTGTGTTCAACTCCGATAGATAAAGTTAGCACAGGGTAAGTATATCTTTACCAAGTAGCATAATAAACATGAATTATTATATATTGGTTCGCTGAAGATTTGATTACCTGCGACAACCTGCTGTCGAAGACTGAAAAAGAGATCTAAAGATTCCTTGTTACTAGCAATACCGTTATCCACAATATAGAAAATGCAACTATACTTTAATCTTAGTTTCAGTATAATTAAATACTAATAAATGATATATGTATTAAGTCTGTTTATTTGTTTGAGTTTCATAACACATCAACGTTTGTTGGTTATTTAATGACAAATCCATTCTTATACAAAAAATTCTATTTCAAACAATTCAGTTCATCATAAGTACAGTTTCATTGTCAAAAAGCATATCTATTTCAAACTATTCAGTTTAGTCAAACAGTTCTCATTCAAACAACTCAGTTTAGTATAAGTATAGTTTTTGTTAAATGTCAAAACAGTTCTCTTTCAAATAAATCAGTTTAGCCTAAATAGTTTAAATGACAAAAACTGTTTCATTTCAATCAATTCAGTTTAGCATAAGTATTCAGTTTTATTTCAAACAATTCAGTTTATCATAAGTACACAGTTTAGTTCTATTTGACCCATAGATCAGAGCCTATCAAGTGCAACCACTCCGAGCCAGATTGGACCTGAAAGCAATGGCAATGAAGGAGTACTCTGCATTCCCCAAAACTCCAGCATTACTGGGATCTCACTATCAGATTGTTTAGTGTCATATCCAGGGCAGTCATTGTGGGTGGGGTATTACCCCTCTGCAGAGTGCTATTAAGTACTACATAAATTCTTATTGTATAATTTAGTATTATGTATTGCAAAGGCAACGATAGGATTTATATGTAAAAACATAGTAAATCATCCCTTCTTGTTTCAACTGTTCCTGTTGATTTTTTTTTTTTTTTTGCGTTTCGTCGACTTCACATGAATCCTCTTAGTTGTTGTTATCTATAAATTACTCTTTGAGAATTTGTTTAGATCGGCGTTGGCTGATGGTCTTTCAGTAGAGTTTGAATGACACCATGTCTCCAGGACTCTTCTCGGTATTCTGGCCGATTTCTATAATGAAATAGTTTGGATGGTCTCCATTCGTCTTTTTATTTCCAATTCCTCCAGTTCCTTTATTAATCCTTTGGTGACTGTACCAGGAGCACCAATTATAATTGGTAAAAAACGTCACTTTCATGCTCCAGAGTTTTTTTCAGTTCCGTAGTAAGGTCGAGGTATTTATACTTTGATCTTTCTCAGGTGTCTGAGCGACAGCAAATCTCTTAAGGTTTCCAGGACTATTGTCAGTATTCTAGCCGACCTGAAAATGCTGTAGTTCGGATGGTCTCTGCTCGTCCTCCCAGCCTCCTAAGCAATCCTTTGGGATCAAACCAAGCTCAATCACAATCGCCGTCACCCTCATGTTTTTTTCTTTTTTTTGTTTTTTCATTTTTTTTTTTTTTGTTTGTTTTTGTTTTTTTTGTTTTGTGTTTTTTTTTTAATTCTCTAGCAGGCTACAAGTATTTGTCTCTGTTTTCGTTTTCTTTGATTTTTCTCTCTCTGGTTTGCCCAATCCGTTATTCGGCAGGTTTTAATTTTTTTAAACTATCACTTGGTCGTATTTTCTGGCTGGTATTATTATTATCATTTTGGAAATTCAGATTATAAAAAAAACATGACATTGAGACACAGACCCCAAATTTATAATAAAGGTGCAAATTGGACAAGAAATTGGTTTATTTTCCTATAGGATTTTCAGTAGTATTGCTCTTTATAAAAGGAAATTTTATTCATTTAAGGTTATATATATATATATATATAAATGTCACCTTGTGAAAATCCGACTGACATGTTTCGGTATATATCTAGCATCATGAGAATATAACTGTATCTGTTTCTGCAAGTTTAAGCAAAATAGTAGCCATAGTCATCCGAAACCCTTTCTACCCTGGCGATAGAAGTCCTCGAATAAATTCTACTGCAACTAATCTCATCCTCAAATCTTCAGTAAGAATCGTTTGATTTGACCCAAAGGAAATGCTCACTTCATAACCCAAATTTTCTGACAATCAATCTCTTGTCCGCCTTTACCAGACTGCACACTTCAACGGTTTCAGTATTTCTGCTGGTAGTAAGTCTCCCTAGATGCCCATCAATTTAGGCTGATATTGTCCCTTCGTTAAATCGGCTATTACAGTAAAAGATCCTCTTCCGACTCATTGAAACACGTCCTTAAAATTCTTTCTGTATTTCAAAGATTTCTGAATCAGTTTTTAATAATATGGAAAGTGGACACACCGAACCATATTTGATGTCTCGAAAAAAAATTGACTCACAGAAACAAAGTAAAACAATAGGTATGCTCAGCAGTGAAAAGATGGTGTCTAGCTGTCCAGGCACTGTCTAGATGGTTTGGTTCAAGTTTTCAATGAATAAAGCCAGTCTATATTTTTGAAAAACAACTCGTATATATGGTCTGCGCCAGTTAATTTGAGAACAAATTATAATTAATAGAAATATGAACGCACAAGCACGCAAATATATAATAGCGGCCCACCATTGGAAAAATGGTAGGAACGTGCGACTGACAGGGAATAATTAACTGCATGCACTTTCAACTGAAGATTTCTAGCGCGGTTTTCAAAATCTGAAACAAATTCCTTACTTACTCTTTTTCCTAGTACCACCCTTCAATCTACGACTGTGAGCTGCTTGACAATGGCTCTCATATACTTGTTGAAGTCCTGGATGATCATTTGGATATACTTGACGAATACGACCGTCATCCGACATCTGCTCATTTGGAAGACAGGATTCCGTCAAAGGAGCTTCCAAGCCTTTAATGCTCTCTGAACAAGAAACCCTGCTAGTTGCTGTGATTAGACTCTAATGCAAATGGACGACTTTTAAGACCAACTTGTCACCTCAAAAACAAGGGGTCATTCATTACACAAGATTAATTTTTGAAACGTGAAAGCTTATCTTGTTTCTATACCTAATCTTAACATAACATCGATCTAAAGTCTACTCATTTGCCCAGTCAACTGGGGCTGTAGAATACACTGACTGCACCTCTGCAGAGGGGTAAGCCCCACCCCCCTAACGAGTGTCCTGTATATGACACTAAACAATCTGATGGTGAGGTTCCAGCAGTGCTGGAGCTTTGGGGAATGCGGAGTACCCCTTCATTGCCATCGCTCCCAGGTCCACTCGGGCCCGGAGTGGTAGCACCTGATAGGGCCCTATCTATTGGTTAAATAGAACTAACAGCATACTTATGCTAAAATTAATTGTTTGAGTAAACTGAATAGCTTGAAATAGAAATGTTTTTGACAATTAAACTGTACTTACATTTAAAGTGCGTGTTTATGCTTAACTGAATTATTTGAAATAGAACTGTTTTTTGACATCAAAACTGTATTTACACTTAACTGAATTGTTGCATATAACTTCTTGAATAGTTTGAAATGGAAATGTTTTTGACAATTAAACTGTGTACTTATGCTAAACTGAATTGTTTTCAATAGAACAGATTATTTACATAAAAATGGATTTGGCGTTAAATAACCTACAAAGGTTGATATGCCATAAAACCCAATAAACCAAACCAAACCTAAAGTCTACTCATATTGCACTTAGTAGGTCGATGAGCAGCACAGACCAGCAGGGTTCGAGTCTCAGCTCGTTCCCGACCTTCCCCACCCCTTTATCCTCACTTTAATCAGCTTTCGGGCTTTTGACCTTGTGTCAAGTTCTGTATGGTGGGAGACAGCGACAAATAACTACCTACATTGCATATATCTAAACGAAGGCTATTAGTTGAAATTATGAAATTTTTAATGAATATTGTTGACTATTCACTATAACTATGCATATATATGGGCAAACATTATTTTTAAATTACGTAAAAGTATTAATTAATTATCCTTTAAATTCTGCATTAATGTCTAGACTACATTGTTTATTTATTATTATTTATTGCATTGATTTTGCTTGTATTACAGTCGTTTCAAAAGTATGAATAATTGTTTTAATGTTTTTTAGTAATGTCATTGGATGTTAAAGAAGGATCATAGTGTAATATAATGGCCGAGGAATTTCGTTTTATATATCTTGCCTTTGGGTTTAGTTAGGCTGAGAACCTTTCGGCTCAGCACATGGGTTAGTTAGGTGCAAACTTGAGCACAGGTGTTGACGCGCGCGCGGGGAGGATGTGTCGTTCACAGATGTCAAAATAGAAATCCCACATAGAAAGGTTGACCAGTGGATGTGAATGACGTCATGCACCGGAAGCGTGCGCGGAGGATTTTGGGAGATTTGAGAAAAGTCAGTTGAGTTGAGAACTAGACTCCGAACGGGAAGGGTCGAAATTCGGGGCTCGCTGAGGCCAGACGAATTTTTGCGCTACGGGCGCCACACGTGTTGTGTGTGGTGGGGGGAAGCCAGCATAGAGAAATTGTGCCTCTCTTCTTATGTCGGAAAACCTTTAAACTCAAAAGTAATAAAAAGTTTCGAACCTGAACTAAGAAGTCGTAAGTGTTTTTCGTGTTTCGGGATTCTGATGTTCTATGTATATAGGTTATGAACATTCTATGTACGTTTTACATACTCGTGTATGGCTATGTTACAATAGTGGGGCTTAAAATTATGGGTTATTCATTAGACAAAGTCATTCATTACTTGTGTATTTTGGGTAGTTCTGTTACGTATTATTTAAATTTGTATCATATTCTAATTTAACCAAGGAAGGTGTTTTTTTCTCATACTCTGGCTGTATTAGAAAATCCTTAGTTACTAATAAATACGGCATTTTTATAGTTTATAATAAAACTTGTATTTTAGAAGTATGTTTCGGTTATTTTGATCTCCCTTAAAATAGACGTTTTTCGAGGTTGCTGTAAAAGTGACAAAAATGCCTTGTAGTTAATGTGTGGATCAAGGATAACATGGCAAATGTATTAGAATTTAACTACGGACAGAATTAAACATGAAATCAAGGCATTTGATTGCAATCCTAAAATAACTTGGAAATCTTTTTACTTTTTATAGATTTGATAATTAAGCTTTATCATTTCATTCAGGGTGGTACGACCTACCTTTACAAACTGGACGAAACATTTATGAGAGAGAAAGAGAGAGAGAGATTGAGATTTTTTTGCTTGTTTCTGCACGATGGCAAAGACAAAGGAGGATTATATTGCGTCAGTCATCTAAATGTTAGGATTAGCTTGCCGTGAAAAAATATCTCTCCTGATTTTGAACATCAACTACTGACGTTGATTCGATTTATACCACACACACACACATATAAATATATATATATATATATATATATATATATATATATATATATATATATTGCGAGATATATAATTCTGTCGGTGTTGGATGAAATACGCTAACTATAACCTCCGCAGAGGGGTTAGAACTACAAAGATTGTATGACCTATGACATTAAACTGATTCTGATGGTAACTCTTTCGTTATTGAGCACTGTGGTGTACCTCTTCATTGCCATTACTCTCAGGCCCACTCCCACCAAAAGTCGTTGTAATTTTTAGAGTACTATATATGGGTCAAATAGCTCTATTTTCAAATTATTTATGTAAGAAAACTACACTTGATATCTTGAAAAATTAACTTCTGTAAAAATTTAAACTACACAAAAAATGTACACAATTCCTTAACATCTCGGCATAACATGGCCCTAAATTGGTTGAAATGCCGTTAGAATCAATCAGTACATATTAAAACAATAAAAGGCAAAATATATTTAAATTTCCCACTAAGAAAAAAATAAAATACTCATTGTCTCGCCCAGAAAAAGAACCGGTCCAAAACCAAAGCATTTTGCAAGAAATTGCCCGTTACTCTGAGTTTTTCGTACTTATTTAAATGATCTCCAGACGATACTAAACTTGGTGATCACGAACCTAAGGTATTCATTAAATTGATTTACCAACTTATATAATTGTTCAGTAGTATTTTGGGAAAACTATATAGCTGGTACAATGAAAATAATCAGCATTATCAATTTTTAAATATAACTATTCACCAACATCGGGTATTGCAAAGTGAATATTTTTTCTTCTTGGCCAAGTCTACAACTTCCTTCATCTTCTCCATAAGTCGGGATCCTCTTAACAATCTACCACTTGATATATAAGCGAAAGAATATTTTATTACAAGATAGTAGAGTTTATAAACATTCTTGCGCTTATCTTTCAAATAGAAGAAAAAAGTCAGTATTCGGCATTTTATTAACAACAATCTTAGCCTCAAGAATCACGTTTTTTGTGTATGGAAGAGAGGGAAAACTAAACATAATCTGGAAATAAATGTTTTGTCTGCTATAAAATCAATATAATACTTAAAGTAAAATTGGCGACCGTAGACGAGGGCGAACAGAAGGCTCCATTTTCAATAGCTACAACACCGAGGTGTAGGAGAGGACGCTACTCCTTTCCCTGGATTGCTCTACTTTACCCCTGGTACGTACCATATATTGCTGAGTGCTAAGCAAGGAGGTATCAAGTACCATTTTAAAATCTTTGGTATGACTCAACCTGGGATTGAACCCAGGTTTCCCGATGGGCATAATAATACCAAACGCTAAGTTAAGTAATATATTGCTTGAATCTTTTTTATTTGGCATGCATTGTGAATTCGAATAACTGTTAAACCACTAGAAAGACACCGTGAGTCATCTCAGCTTAATTGACAGATAATGATCTTTAAGAGCAGTTGAAATTTTGAGTGTCGTCGGAGGGTTGTAAAGTCAAGTGACTAGAATCCTGGAAGTTAGATTTCGTCTTTGAATTAGTTTAGCCAGAGCGACTGAAAAGTCCTGAAATAATTTTCATCTGTGTCCAAATGGCTGATAGTCGGCTTTTCGTACAAGTCAGTTATGTAATTCAGAAGACGATTAAATTGATAAAGTTGTGTGAGCATACAAGAAAAGATTTCGTATTTGTTATTCATTCCAGTGAAGAGAATTGAGCGGCCAACAACGAGAGAAGCAAATGATGGCAAGTAAAGCTGGAACAGCAAGGCGAAGAGGATAACCATCCAAGGCCGAAGAAAATCAAAACGGCAATACATGCATTTGGATGGGAGATCACCGCAGCGTAAGAGTTAAGGTGCTAGACAGTAACATCCAAGGAAACAAGTTCGAATTTCAGTCGTGCTAATCCGTTCACTTTCGAACTGATATCCTTAAGAAAGGTATGAAATCCTCTAATAAACCCCCAGTATGTGTTAAACAGTACAACTACTGTTCTTTTACGAAGACGGCTTTGATATTAGATAACCCACGAAGGTTGATATGCCATTCACCTATTCATTTCATGATTGAAGTATTTTTTTCCTTTATTCAACAGTTCAAAAAGCACGTGACACAAAAGATTGAATTTTTTTATTCTGTTAATGAAATTGCTATTAATATTTAATTTATTATTATTTATATTTAATTCATAAAACTTTTTTTTCTTTAAATACAATTACTTAAGTATATTAGTTATTCGTCTTTAAACCTCGTTGCTTTTTTTTGTGTTTTTTTTGCCTTGCATATGCTTTACTTTGTAAATATTATGTTTGAAAGTCTGGCATGAATCCACAAGAGCGACACACTTAGTTATAATAAGATTTAGCAACCGTGAAAAATAGTCAAACGAAACCAGTGCATTAGCCAATCGAATTATTTAAAAGTTTGATTTCGTCTGACTGAAGCCTATTTAGAGCATTCATTCCTTTCTGTCATATCGATTGTTTAATTTCTCAATCTTTGTTTTATTTGTTTTTTTCTCTATGGCACATGAACCCTTGTTGCTTATCTCATGCCGTATATTTGTTTGAACAAATATACATTTGGTGTCGCCACAAGTGACTGAACCATTATCTTCATTTTTTTATTTTTAGAACATCATTTTAGTGATAACATCTTTCCTCTCTGTATGGAATCAAATGCCTTGGACATATACACGAACAAAAGTACTGTCTTGAGATTTTGTGCCCCCACTCCTTTGATAATTCAACAGATTGCTAAAATCTCTGGGGTTGTGGATCGATTTCCCGACCAGTAAAGACTTACAAACATCAGCCCTGAGAAGACACAAGATCCTGTCTAGAAAACCAACAATGAGTGACAGATGATTGGGACGGACGGCGAGAAAGAGTCAGAAAACTCCGTGCTGTGAGCCTGACTTGACGATATGCATGATTTGTAAGCAAATAGTTTGTAGGTAACAATTTAAACAAACTAGAGCTCATTTGTTTGCACACAGTTAATTTCAAGTATTGTTATTCAAGACTAATTCTATTGGATATTAATAATTTGTTTGCACACAGTTAACTAGTTTTAAGTATTGCTATTTAACATTAGTATTTTATTTATAAAGTATTCCCATCTAATTTACTATTAATAAATTGTTTGCGAAGTCAAATAGTTTCAAATATAAAGTAAGTAAAGTTAGCGACCGCAGCCGAGGGCGACCAGAAGACTCCCTTTTCAATAGCTACAATACCAAAGTGTAGGGGAGGGCGTTACTTTTTTTCCTGGATTGCTCCACTTCAACCTTGATATGTACCTTATACGTACCTGGTATTGAACCCAGGCCTCCCGGACCATTGGCGAACACTCTATCCACTTGGCCAATGTATTGTCATCCATGAATAGGATCCTATCAGGAACCACCTCTGTGGGTCAGAGTAGACCTGGGAATAGTGATAATGAATGGGTACTCCACATTCCCTAAAGTTCCAAGACAGGATGTACCCTTACACACCAAATGGACGGTTATGACATCACTCGGCACAAATATAAGTTTGCAACACTACGCTTTTCAAATGGAAGTTTGTGCAGGGATGGTCACAATAGATGTTTTTATTACTACCTCTCTACAACTACACTTAGACATTTGTACCGCCACGTGTCGGAGGGTTTTATGCATGGAGTGCTACGTCCTAAGTGTCAATCGAACCTCAGAATAACCTCCACCGTGATGAAAAGAAGCGACAAACACAAAAGCCCCGTCTTGGTTCGTTAATACCAAAGTTTATTCGCTAAAGAGTAGAGAGGAACAGCGTATGAAAACTGAGTCAACCACGTTAGACAAAGAGAAACGAAATGTCCTGAGAGAGAGGGCAGACACGGATCTTGAATTATCTTCCACGTTTTTTTTCTTGTAGTTCTAACACGTGCTTCCCTGCGAGGTCTATCATCACCACTTCGTGTCTGTGATCCAACTGCTGTTTTTACATCGTCGTGTCTTGCAGCCAACGGACTCTTTTCTTGATTTCTTTCTTTCTCGCGCTCACTGCCCAAACGGTATTTTCATCTGAGTTCCTTCGGCCAGTCAGAACTCGTTGTTGATTCGCTGCTGATGCGTTTCTATTTTGAACCTGGGTATCCCTAATCATTTTACAAGGTGCCTCACTATCAAATTATTTAGCGTCATGTCCAGTACTCTTGTTTGAGGAGGTTTACCCTTGTGCAGAGTTGTAGTCGGTGTATTCTACCGCCCCAGCCGACAGGGTGGTTTTTCTAAGGACGTTCGTATTTCGCGTATAGATTCTGCAAAATTATTGAATTATCTATGTATAAATCAAATTGTTTCCTTTGGTTTATTTGTTTAACGGCACATCAACTCCTAAGAGATTAAGTAATACCAAAATCCGATCTATTTTTCCATGTTTTATTTTGATCAAAACTATACTGCCCAGTCGACTGGGATTGTAGAATACACCGACTGTTTCTTTACAGAGGGGTAAGACCACCTTAGTGTCCTAGATATGACACGAAACAATCTGAGGGTGAGGTTCCAGTAATGCTTGTGTTTAGGGGTATGCGGAGTACGCCTTCATTGCCATCCTCCAAGGTCCCCTCTGGCTCGGAGTGGTAGTACCTGATACGGTCTTATCTATAGGTCAAATAGAACTAAACTATGAATTTATGCTAAACTGAATTGTTTGAAATAGAGCTGTTTATTTGTATGAAAATGGATTTGGCATTAATAATCTACAATGGTTAATGTGCCATAAAAGCAGTTAGTTGAGATTTAAACCTAGACGAAGCGAGTTGATTTTTGGACCTGGACGAGGCCAGCCCAGTGGGGTCTACGAGATGCGTCGCGCGTTATTGGGTCAGATGGAACAGTCAACATAGTAAAAATTGTGTCTCTCTCACCTCGTGTTGAAAATCTAAAAGTCAAGAAGGTAATTAAAGTTTCGTACCTGAACTACCGAGAGTCGTCAGTGTTTCGAGTGTATTTCGGGATTCCTATGCCTATGAACGTTCTACACATCCGTATATTTTACAAAACCATGCATATGGGTATGTTACACAAGAATCGTCTTAAGCTAACAACATTCAAAATCTATTCATACTTAATTTGGACAGAGATCGAGCGAACAGAATCATTCTCTCTTATACCACATTCTCTGTGTAGGCTACCCAAATTTAAAACCCCTATGTTGGATAGATGTATTTATAATAAAACACAAGAGAAAGGAAACTAAATGAAATTAAACATTTTTGGGGGGTGGGGGCACTTGTCTCTTGTCTAAGGACTGGATCACCGACTGTTTCTAGACAAAAGTTCTGAAACAAGCCGATCATTCCCTAAATGGAGATGGGATCTTAAAGTTGGAGAACAACAATACAGAGGGATAGAATAGGTTGATATAAATACTAATTTCCTTCCAGGATAAAAATGTTCAAGAACAATGGGTTACGAAAAATATTTTGGGAATGGGAATCCTGAAGGAGATCCAAAGAAAATAATGCAGCACGATAATGGAAACAGAATAATCATTGTATGATGAGAGACAAGAGAAATTAATTTACGATAGACGGGGTCCCGGAACATGTACTGATTCAAGGAACTTTGTATAAATTAATGTAATGCGTTGATTTTTAATATTTACATTGCGAAACATTATCAAAAGTATCGCCGTGAGGTTTTTTCGTTTTTGATAAACAAGAATAAACATCGAAATAATGACAATGCGTACAGCTTTTTTTATTCATTAATCAAATATCGATCGCCTTCAGGTTATTCATTGTTGTGTTCATAATTTGTTGAATATACGAGGGTCATCCAATAAATAAGGTGAATTTATCCTAAAGAATTTGCAAAAGAAAGCTCTTTTTACTGATGTATCTTTTTTTTATTCAAGGAAATTAATAGTGAAGGGACCTTTCGTGTCCCTGAAAATTGTCAGCATAACCTACTTTAATGATTGCTTCGCTCGGAAGTTTTTCTAACCGGAGCGTTAATATGCTTCTCTAAAAACATTCTTTGAATTTCACATAGTTTGCGCTTATCGACCACCAAAGATATGATGAATGACCTCTGCTTAAGCCTGGAGCACTGTTTAGTTTACCACCATTTTGAATAACCTCAGAATTTAAAAATAATTATATTTTTTAGATTTAAATAATTTTTACTGCAAACCAAATCGAAATAATTTCAGTTAAAAAAAAAAAAAATTCTGAAAAATTTATTCATTTATGAATCATTTTTGAATTTCACATTATTTATTGAATGATCTACGTCTCTATTTTTTATGAATAATCATACGATCTTTGAAACTTTTTGATTACCGAAGGAAAAGCGGTCTATGATGATATTGATGCTTCTCTTTAAGAAGAAGTAAGTGACTCTAATGAGTATCTAATAATTATCAAAGTTGTTAAAAAAAAAACTACATGATCAAAAAAATAAAGTTAAGCGCCATGAAATTTAGTACTTATATAAGTAAATATAGTATAAGTTTTATTAATTTTGAAATTTAATATTAATTAGAATATGTTCATCTTATAAACTAGCCTATAAGAATGAAATGTGATATATTACGAACAGGCGGGGATAGAATATTTTAATAAGTATTTTGCATATTAAACACGGACCTTAAACGGTCAGAAATCTGCAACTAACCCAATGATAAAAAACTGACCAACATAACCCAATTTGTATTTATCATTTTAATTTCTCTGCAGTAATCAGTCCCGATAATTATAATGATCAATCTACAAGCTGAATGAATCCGAATTTAAAAGTGTTAAATAATTAAGAGATATGAATTGCAAATTTCAAGGTGTGTCTGTTGTATGCAGTTGGGTCTAACACGCAAGGCGCTGTTGATCGAGTATCTTTGGGGTAATAAAGTCAATGGCAATGGCTTGCGATACAAACTTGCTGACTCCTGTACTATTATACTTGGACGTTTCTAACGTTTTCAGAAGCCAGTCGCAAAATTCTAACATGTTTGTCTCGATGGAGTTGATCTCTATAGTAAGTTGATAACAAATAGGTAATTATTAATGTTAGAAGAATATCTTATCTTCTCTCACTTTCTCTCTCTCTCTCTCTCTCTCTCTCAGTGAATTTTATGTTTATTTTTCCCCCTGTGTCAGTGCATATTTAGATTTCTCTCTCACTATCAGTGCATCTTTTGTTTCTCTATTTCTCTCAAAGTGTCTTTAGCCCCCCCCCACACACACACACACTCTCTCTCTCTCTTTGAGTGTGTGTTTCAAAAAGCTGAAACTCAGTTTCGAACCTCGCATCTAACGGCTGTCGACTTACGACCCCCCTCCCCCCACCATCCCAATGCTGTACAATCAGTGTACTTTCACTTCAGTAAATATGTTTAACAAGCTTCGTCATCCTCCTCTTCCAAGAACTTTATGCCTTGAGGATTTTGGTCCTTTGTTCTCCTACTCTACTATACACATCATCGGACAAGTCAACAACGGGTAACTAAGATCGTATGAATGAATGGACGGATTGATGCCCGGCCGAATTAGCGAGTGATTTAAGAAGTGAACGGTGTTTTGATTACTGTTGTGGTTTTGCATACATATAAGAGAAAGGAAGAAGCAGAGAGATTGAGAGTGGCACTCGTCCGTGCTGCTGCTGTTGCTGCTTCTACAGGTCTTCTTGTTACCGTTGTTGCTGTTGTTGTTATTATTAGATGTGGAAACGATCGTTGTCCCATGCATTGATTCGGACGTGAACGACAGAAAAAGAAAGAGACGGAAATAAGAATTTCACTACGGAAAAGCTGGATCAGATCTGGATAAAAAAAAGAAAGAAGTAAGATCTTTTCACTAATATATATTCATATTTGTTTTAAACCTTCATGGGACAGTTTGTTTATTGGTGTTGTTTTTTTTTAAAGGTGCTCTTTATTTATGTATTTAACTTAAATCCTTACTCTCTATTCTAGGCTCAAAATTAGAGATTAGATTTTTTTAAATCTAAGGAAATGCACCAACCTCTAAAACAAAATACTACGAACGAAACAAAAGTTAATGGAAAATTAAGCGATGGCATAAAAGGGGCCCTCAATCCTGAACTAAGATTTATTTGTTTATGAAACCCGGGGAATTTTAGCAGATACACAGACACATACACAGAAACACATATAGTTATCCCATAAAATATTTGCAAAAGTAGCATCTTTTAATTCTTCGTTTTTTTTTGTTTTTTTTTGTACCTTAAACTTTTTCTTTAAAATTCCTATTTATTGTTTTATCTGGGGGTGAAGGTTTTTCTGTTACTTTTACAAAAACAATAAAAAACATTCAACATTATTTTTAAAAAATGATAAAATTTTTACAAAAAATTTTCACATGCTATAATATTTAATGAAAAGGCGTCCTTATTTTAATGTAAGTGAAATTGTTTTATTTATGCGCCTTGACGGTATCGTATGAGTTTTCATTATTTACATATACGGCGAGGGGAACTGAAAATAAATCCGTCCGTTTGAAAATATACAGAGGTGGAAAAAGTCTTCAGAGGAAGAGTTTTTTTTTCTGAATTATTTGACAACGTTGAACGTTTCGGTTTGAAGACCTTCATCAGGGCGTGTGAGTTATTAAATTTATTTTTTTTTCATCGCTGTACATTTTCCTATATATATATATATATATATATACACACACATAAAAACACACACGAGGGCTATTCAATAAATAAAGTCAATTTTGGCAAAGAATTAACATTATAACGTGCTGTTTGCAATAACACATTTTTAAAGGGTATAAATAGTGATTGGT
>CAUZXS010000029.1:0-5000 GCA_963585895.1 Sepioteuthis lessoniana | reverse complement strand
ACAAATCAGTATAAAACTTGCAGGTAAGTGTCAAGTGACTACATGTCCGATCATTTTCCCTCTTAGGAAAGATAAAAATCCACCTCACTGTATTGTCAAATCAAGATACTCTCACAAGCATGTCTCGTTATTCTGCCCGGAAGGTGAGGGTTAGATTATTCTGAATGAATTCCCTGCAGAGGAGTAAGATCCCCCAACCAAAAAAAGGGTGCTGAGCGTTACAGTAAAATGTAGTCGATTGTGTGGTTCCAATTCCAGAGATCTTTAGTATGGTGTATCCCTTTAATTACTTCCATGTTTGCTCTGATACGCAGTGGTAGTAACATATAGGGTCCCAGCTATGAATCAGATATTACTCTTTGAAAATTTTAAGTATGTGATAAAACAGTTGATACTATATATCTAATTTTTTTAGAATAATTACTTGAAGCTATTACCGGCTCATTAGCCAAGTGGGTAGAGAGTTCACCAATGGTCCGGAAAACCAGGGTTCAATCCCAGGTCGCGTCATACCAAAGACTTTAAAAATATACTTGATACCTCCTTGCTAAACTCTCAGCAATATAAGGTTCGTATTAAGGGTAAAGTGGAGTAATCTAGAGAAATGAGTAGCGCCATCCCCTACACTTTGGTGTAGTAGCTACTCAAAAGGAAGCCTTCGGGGCGCCCTCGACTACGGTCGCCAGCTTGAAGCTATAATTGTTTACTTTAAAAAGTTGGTGGAGGCATCAAGTACCATTTTTTGAGTCTTTGGTATGACTCGACCTGGGATTGAACCCAGGTCTCCCGGGCCATTGGCGAACACTGTACAAATTTTTTGTATTTGATAAGAATACTTGAAATCACGAAACCATTTGCTGAAAAAATCTCTTAAGAAACAACTACACAAAAAATGTACAAATAAATATTCGCAATTCCTTAAATTCTAGATATAAAATCATCTTAGGGGGGTTAACATGCTGTTACAACCAATCCAGTGTGCTTATTGGCATGACACAATGGTTGAAGATAATGGGAGAGATAGCACTTCGGCAATCTGTGGAGCATAACTTATCGCTTTGACGACAAAAACACTGTTCAACGCATTGTCAACCTTGACAGTAACTAGATACTAATCAGTATTTCGTCAGTCGGTCAACGGCAGTATTTACGATACAAAGTGTAAAGTCACGAAACCACAGGTTGACATGTAATAGAGGAAACATGACCAGTTACAATGGATACTCTCTTTAAGACACTACAAGCATCAACAATTGGGACTAACTCTATTTCTTTAAGGATAATAAGGTGATGTCTTGTAAGATATCCCACCCCCGTTCTTGATATTTGCCTCTGGCAAAAAACAAATATTCTTAAAAGTTTGTTTCCATATGCATATATATATAATTAGATTTACTTCTATACTCGATTTAGAAAATACAACGCCTCAGATATGCTTATTGCACTCTCTGGCGAGGAGTTAAAAAATGCTGTGTCCTGTGTATGACGCAAAACTATACCTAATACTGTGGCTCTGGTTCTGGAAAAAAAACATAATTACAAGTTCATTTCCAAATACATATATGTAAAATTAGATTTACTTCTGTACTCGATTTTTAAAAAAAATACAACGCCTCAGATACGCTTATAGTACTCTCTGCCGAAGAGTCAAAAATCTTGTGTCCTGTGTATGACACAAAACTGTATTTGATGCTTTGGCTCTTATTCTGTTAATATACGGAGAGAGGGGATGTGTAATTGCATAAACAAACTGGCAATACTGAAAAGGTTTATTACTCCGAGAACCATTTAGTTATCAATAATGAAATTTTTTTCTCGACTCCTTATTTACTAAGATTTGTCTTTTAGGCTATGTGGTTCCAAACTGCTGACAATAACTGGAAAACATAAGTGTCCATTGGTCTGAGTATAGATCAGTTCGGAGTTTCTTAACTTTGTTGATCAGTCAAGAATTTAAGCAATGCATCAGTATACACCCGGAGAAACATTAATATACAGTGTAACATAAGTAGATGTACAAATATTATTCCATCGATGCCTATTTATAGGACACAAATTTGCAACCATTTTGATAACTCTCTTCTCCGAAACTTCATCCTGTATAGCCTTTTTTTAACAAGTCTTGAATTATTTCAGATGTGACATTATGTATATCACTGTTTATTATTCCCGTCTAAATAATAAAATAAGCAAACATCGGCAGGGGCAGTAGAATACACAGACAGCATCTCTGCTGAAAGGTTAAACCCCTCCCCGCTAATGAGTATCCTAAATATGACACTGAACTGACTCTGATGGTGAGGCTCCTGTCCTGGAGCTTTGGGAAATGTGGAGCACCCCTCCATTTCCATTACCCTCAGATTCACTCTATGCCCACTCGGCTGGGGCTGTAGAATACACAGACTGCATCTCTGCAGAGGGTTAAGACTCCCCACAACGAGTGTCCTGGTATGACACAAGAACAATTTATAGGTGAGACTTCGGTAATGTTCGAGCTTTGGGAAATGCGGATAACCCCTTCATTACCACCGCTCCCAGGTTCGCACTGGGTCGGAGTGGTAGCACTAGATATGGTCAAATCTATGGGTTAAATAAACTGTCAGACATTTTAACTGAGTGCAAAAAGTGATTTATGCTAAATTAAATTATTGGAAATAGAACTGTTTGATCATTTAACAATCTATAAACAAATGACTGATGTTTATTTGACTTGTTAATGATACATAAATATTTAGAACCATTTAACACAGTTGACTTATACTAAATTGAATTGTTTTAAATAAAAACGTTTGATCATTGTACTGAATGTAAACAAACGACTGATGTTTATTTGAATTGTTAGTGATAGATAGCTATACTTGCAAATAAATGAGTAATGTCTATTCGTGTTAATAGCAATACTTGTAACCACTTTACTGTGTGCAAACAAATGATCAATATTGAAGAGAATTATTAGTGCTAGATAGCTATAATTGAAACCATTTAACCTAGAAGAAACAATAGCAATACTAATGTGCAAACAAATTTGTTCTAACTCATTTAAAATTGAAATTATCGAGAAAAAAATATCCGTCATATCATGTATATCTATTCAAATCTACAAACAAATTACTAGTGTTAAATTGTTACGGTTACATTACAATACCTGAAACTATTTAACTGTGAGCAGAAGAAATGCGATCAGTATAGAATTTGGCGTTAAATAAGTAGTTGATATGCTATCAAACCAAACCAAACCAAACTAACTCTAAGCTAGAGAAGTAGTACCAGAGAAGGTCCCATATATTGGTCAAATTGAACTGTTTAATTATTCTACATATATCCGTTAAATAGAGCGTTAAGTTTTAAATAGCAATACTTAAAACTAGCTGCGTGAAAATAAAACTATTAGGGTAAGATAGCAATAATTGAAGCAATTGAAATGTGAGCAGACAAATAATTAAGCTGAATAGAATTATTCGAATTGTTAGAGTCAAAAAGCAATACTTGAAACCATTTAGCTCTATGCAAACAATTGATTAATATAAATCATGTGTCTTAGCAATACTCGAAACCATTTAAACGTGTTCAAAGAAATGAGCTCTGGTTCGTTTTAAAATGTTACCTACAAACTATTTGTTCATTAATCATCTATATTTAATATATGCATAAAGAGTATTTGACATTGGTTGATATGCCATCAAACTCAAACAACCAACCAAATATAAATAAAATAGAATTCAATACCGGCAATAACATCTTCAATAACTGCTACACAAACCAAAACACACCAACCAATAATAAATCTTTCTAGAAGAAGAATTTTCTCACGCAAATTATTCATAAAATAATCCCTCCCACCCCAAGAAGCGCTTGAGAGAAGAACTTAGGGCACTTTCTCCATCAACTGGAACTTAAGACAAATTAACTTGCAAGAGAGCTAGAGTAAAAACATATATGTGTGTATGTGTATATATATATATATATATATATATATGTGTGTGTGTGTATGTGTATATAGATATGTGTGTATGCGTATATAGATATGTGTGTGTATATATATATATATATATATGTGTGTGTATATATATATATATGTATGTGTGTATGTATATATACATATATATATATGTATGTGTGTGTATATATATATATATAATATATATATATATATATATATATATATACACACACACACATATGTGTGTGTGTGTGTCTATACATATATATATATTAACCGCTGACCACACAATCATTATAATTTTAAAAATAAATATAAAACAACTAAAAACATATGTCTAAAAAAAAGTAATGATGATTTTAATCATCATCACTAAATTTCACCACAAAACAGAAATTTCATATTCACATCAAATAAAATCTTTAGCTAACAGAAAGATAGGTAGGCTCAAGAGTAATAATTTTGATTGTAACAATTCTTTTCCCACCACTCCTTACCCACTCTTCCTTTCTCACACTGACTTCCCTTCCCTAAACCTTCTCAACAACAGACAGCGGAAATATATTAAGATGTATAACATTATATGCGCAAATATGCGTACATGTATATGAACGAGCGACAGCATATGCACAAACGAATTAACATTCAAAAGCGCACACAAACACCTACAAAATCCTCCTTCAAACAAAAAATTAACTGTATTAATCGATCTTTTTTTTAAAACATACACTTTGACGAATATATAAAACAGAAAACCCAGGGTCACAGACACTACTTTATAATATATATATATATATATATATATATATATATATTTATATAATCTGATAAAGGTGATACATCTTGCGTAAGATATCCGAGTGATATCGAGTCCAGCTTGAAGCATCGAGTGTGTCTAGCCTCACTGAAGAGTTGTACTATTTACCAACCCCTCCGCTCGGGTAGGATATGACACAAGGTCAATTTTTAAGCGGAGTTTAACAGGTTTGAATTCAGAGTTTTCCTTCTCCTAGACTAGTTGCCTCACCAAGGCTGAAGAACCTAGTCTGTCCTACTATTT
>CAUZXS010000028.1:0-19909 GCA_963585895.1 Sepioteuthis lessoniana | reverse complement strand
ATATGTACTTGTGACTTGTCACACTATGAATTCAGCTGGTTAGCCATTTTCTCATACTTCCATCTGATGATTGCATACACTACATGAAACCAAGTACTGAACTTCTTGTGTTGATAGTTATATATTTTAGCTTCTATAAGTTTGCTCTGCCATAACAGCATTCAGCAAGTTTTTATGCAAACTATTCTCATTTGCATTCATTTTTTATTATATATATATATATATATATATATATATATATGACTAACAAAAAGGAAAGTTAGCATGAGAGAATGAAAAGAGAAAAAGATTAAAAGAAAAACAGTTGAGAGCCAAATGAGAAATTATCTCCAGACAAGTTATCCTGCTCTTAAAGGATCATCATGAAACAGAAAAAAAGAAAGAAAGAAAAACCTTTTTCAAAAGAAAGCACATTGCCCAATAAGAAAGAACATATTTAAAGGTAATCATCAAAGGAGATTAAGAGCTTTTTCACTCAACAACAGGATCTTTATGTAAGAATGTCCACCTCAAGATAATGGCTTCTCTAAAGACAACATACTATCTCAAGAAGCATACTCACTCACACACACACACACACATATATATATATATATATATATATATATATATATGAGAGAGAGAGAGAATATTTATATAAATAGCAATAGAAATCTAACTAACAGCAGCAGACACAAAGGAATATTGAAAAGGGAAACCATTTGAATTGAGTAAGCCATATAACCAGATTGATGAAAATATTAAAAATGTCCATTTTATCTGATCTTATCTTGTGTAGATAATTGGTATTCTTAGAAGGGAAAATAGAGACTTTAATTGGCTTGTTATAGAAGTAAGCACTTTAGCTGATTAGAAGAGTCTATCAGAGAGAGAAAGAGAGAGGACAACATTTCTCTAGTGGCTATCTGAAGGAGACAGAAATGGCCAAGTATAAACTGTTCTACAAAAATTATTTGCTGAACAGAATAAGTACAAAAATAAGAAATACAATAAAATACTAACCTTAACCTTCAAAAAAAGGGTTGGTATTAGTATTATCTGGTAATAATTGGTTATATTACATACAGGATTTATATAAGCATAGCAGGGTCATTGCTAAACTACTAAGCAGTTTGACGAGTAAGTCTATCAATCAGTATCCAACATTAATCTATTTATTTACCAAATCAGAGCAACTGTATAATCTAAATTAACTTAAACATTTACATGTATTATTTAAAAAAAGAAAGAAAAAAAAAAAAAAGATTCTATTAACACTGTAAAAATGCCTTTTCTTCATTCACGTGAAAAACTATTGAGGTTTTTTTTCTATTTTATTTTTCTCTCATCAAAATTATGTTCTGTTTTCTCAGCAAATTTATATCTTTGTTTTCATGTATGATTTTACCAAAACCCTCTGCCCAAAGTAGGAAGTGATGAAGTCAATTTTTAAGTCGAGTACAGCTGGTTTGCATTCAGTTTTCCATCTCCTAGACTAGTTGCTAAACGAAGGTTAATTAACCTAGTCTGCCCAACTATTTACCCATCACAGGTGGGAAAAGAGATAGATTTATACCTTTCACAAGGACAATAGCAGAAAGTGAAATGCAATCTTTTACAGGAATTGAACTCAGAGTGCTGATTCCATTTCCTAAGACAATAACCATTATGCTCCATGCTTCTACATTTTTTTTAGTTTTCATACAGACAAAAGTAGACAAGTTGACTACAATTCTGGATTACAGGAAATATTTCCAAAGGTAAATCAAGTTAAAACTTTAGTGTATTTAAATAATTCAAATAGATAAAACAGCTAATATAAATCTATTATCTTGCTTATCAATTAAGGAACACGAGAAATTTTTAAAACAAATACAATGCATTAAAAATATTTCTTTTGCCCAACAGTATATGTATGTACAAACGCATGCACATATATATTATTTAAAAAAAAACAAAAAACAACAAAACCAGTCACATAGGATTATAAATTTGTCCTGATGGAATTACTCCCAACTCAGGTTTAACTGGACCAAAGAATACTATATATATATATATATAAGAAACAGTATGAAAAGAAAACTGATTTTTAATTTTCTGTGTCTATCAACTTGTGTATCTCTAAGTTAAACTTTTTATAGATAAGATAATCATATATATAATGCAATTAAAAGAAAATTCAAATCTGGTTGAATTGTCATTATAAATTCATTTCGGCAAAGAATATTATTATACTCTTCATCTCATCAGACAACTCTACACGTTTAATTCCTCATATATTCTTATACACAAATAATCCACACAGTCTTCGGACGCTGACTATATATATATATATATATGTGTGTGTATATATATATATATATATATATATATATATATATATATATATATATATATATATATATATATATATATACACACACACACAATGTATTATATATCATATACCATATAGGGTAAATTACATGTATATCTATACCTGCATACATGCAGGCCACAGATTTTCAATGAAACAGATAAATGCATTTAGTTGGGGGTTTTGTTTTTTGTTTTCTTCTATTTAAATACCTTAGTTAAAATGCAAAATCAATATGGAAAATAAATGAATAAATTTATGTTTTTATGAATCTTGAGATTCATAAAAACAAAAATTTGTTTGATAAAACAAATTTGTAGAAAAGAAATGACATTATGACTTGCTGAATCCAGCTTTTCTGTTTTCTGCCAAATTTTGCAAAAATTTAATGTTTCTGAAAATTCTTTTGCTGGATTTTTTTTTTCTTTTTTTTTTAAATCATAAGAAAAAAAGGAAGGGGGTTGAGGGAAGAGAAAAAGAGAGAAAGGAAATAGGAGTAACAGAGAAAGAAAAAGGATAAAAGAAAAAAGAAATGATAAAAAGGAAAAAATAATGAAATATTGATTTGCAACAGGGAAAAAAAAAAAAAAAGAAAAAAAAAATGAAATGGAAGAGAAATCCATAAGCAAGATAATTTTTTTTTTCTCATTCAATTCTACAGGAATCTAAGAAATTTATGAAGAACAGCATCACCATTTGCCAGATGAACTTTGAGTTGAAGAATGCACACAAAAAAAAAAAAAAAAAAACAGTGCCTAAACTCAATTGAAAAGATTCTGACTTCATCTTTCATTCTCACAGCTTCTTCCAAACAATATTTATTTATTTATTTATTCATTCAAAGCATATCATGATTTCTTTACTTGCACTCATACCAATCTTTTCATTCTTCTCTTTCTTCTATCAGTTCATCTACTCTACCCCATCCACCTGGGCTTCCTTTCCTCTTGCAAGTAGAACAGCAACTGAGAAAAAGAAGAAAGAAGGGAACAGTAAACCAGCAGTGCTGGTAGAATTACAAGCAAATCGAACTGAAATGCATGAACCAATGTATCTGTCGATATATCTTAGACATAAACATCTTGGAAAGGATTAACATACACTGACTGCAAATATGTGATTCTGCCTAGATGTGTGTGTGCATGTACATGCTCAAGGAACTTCAGTGCCTGCAACAGAAGGCACTGACAAGTTTCCTTCCTTCCTTTTTAACTAATATATATATATATATATATATATATATATATATGATTCACATGCAGAATCATATAGAGGAACAAACATCTATACTCATGAAATGAAAATAAAATGAGTCACTTTTTATGGTAGATTGACAGCTATGAGGGTCATGAGAAGCCCACAGCACAGTAAACAGTCCATTTATTGTCTGTCGAGAATTCACTTGTTTAAACTCTTATGCCATGTTTTTCCATAGTGGAAACAATTTTCTTCAGATTCTCGAAGGATGGTAAGTATTACAAGAGCCCTAGTGAAAAAGAATGAATGTAGTCATAAGTTATACTAGGTTGGTTACAATCAACCACAGGATGTGTGCATGTTTAAACATCAAGAGTAGTGCTTTCTCTACCTTTAAAAATGCACAGGTGCAGATACATAAAACCAAGTAGAAAGGGGAAGGCAAGTTTTTCTGTCCCAATGTGGAAATGTTCTGTCAAAGAAAAAAAATTCCAACTCCAACAAAACATAAAACCAAATCTTCTCTGTTCTATATAATATTAATATACTTACAATAAATGTTATTATTTCATTCTGAATCAAAGCCAAGTACCCTAGAATATGAACTGGCAATATATTTACACACCTAAAGTGTGGGGGGGGAGGAGAAGAAAATTGAGAGAAAATATAAATGCATTACTTAGTATTTCTCATTTCTTAAGCAATAAACACAGATTCATTTAAGAATCAACTGAGGAAAGATGCCAGATTTACTAATGCTTCCCATAAGAATGCAACTAATTCTATAGACACAATTCGTCAGGAGTGGTACAAGACTTATGATTGGACCTTACGAGAGAGAGAGAGAGAGATAGATACATTAATAAGTTCATAGCCAAATAATGTAAAACCATTTATCTTACCCAACATTTTCAACATAATCTCCTACACTCTTAATATACTTTTATTAATCACAGATTTTATAAAAAATTTATCTAATTTTACAAAAAATTAATCTAATAACTCGGGGTCAGAATATAGACTAGAGGTGCCTCACAGGAGGGCAATTTGATTTTGCAGTGGTGGGAGGGGTTCATGAATGAGGTATTAAGTCATTAAATTTTACTCTCTCTCTTTATTACTAGTAAATACTATCATTTTCATCATCAATATCTTAATATCACTCCATATTTTCATTTTTTTTTTTAACAGTTTTTTTTAGTAATATCTTCCTCAGTACTTCAACTGTCCTTATGTTATTTTTTCTTTCATGGATACCATGTTCTTTGCAAAGTTATTTAGACCAAGTTAATGGCCATTTTGACTTCCTCCACTTGAATAGAAATTCACTCTCTGAATAATAAGAATCATATGTCATGATGAAGGAGGAGGCATCAGGATTTTAGAGATGCTGAGTTGAGGGACATAGCCAAAAAAAGAAAGAAAAGAAAAAAAAGGAACCATTGCTACTGAACAACCATGGGGATTATTCCCAAGGTTGTTTGTGTGTGTGTGTGTTCAAGTCACTTCATTTGGCAAAGTCATGAATCCATCACTTCTACCCCAGCTATGGATAAAATAGTTGAGTATACTGGAAGTTGTCAGGGAGCTGAAAAAAAATTATGGAACCAGGATGATGACAGTGATACCAGTCATTATTTGGAACATTTGAAGTGATGCTCAAAATGTGCTTTTTTTTTTTTTTTTTTTAAGAAATTTGATGAAAAATTGAGACCATCAGACAAGAACACTGAAAAGATTCCTAAAGAGCTGAAGAGACTTACTGTCACTGAGATTTCACTGAAGAATACCAGTTCATACAGATGGGAGAAACTCAAAAAGAATAAAACAGTCTTGGAAAATAGACTAAATCAACTGAAGATCAGAGAAAAAATTAGGACCATCCAGTCTACAACCCTTTAATCAACTAGAATACCAAGAAAAGTCCTGATGAGACTTACTGCTACTTTGACTTCAATAAAGTTTATACTGGTGTGAGAAACTGGCAAGGAGTAAACTAATTACAACGACCACTTGTTGTTCAGAGGGACCGTCTCTCCCACCCAGGCTTTAACCCTCCGGTGGGGGGTGTTATTGCCTGGCGCCTGAGGCACTCCTTTTTAGGAGAAGGCCGATGGGGCTCAATGCATTTTTGGAGCTGCCAGGCATGTCTGGGCTACAGCTCTGAGCCTGGACCCACCTTTAAAAAACCCTAGTTCTGCACTCGGCTGCTTGGTAGGACAGAGGTCAAATACTGTTGTTGTTGGTGGTGGCAGCAACCAGAACAATTTTAATACAGTTGGTAGTAAAATGTAATTATTTTTTGTATTTGTAGCTGTTTCAGAAGTGGTGGTGGCAATTGGCTGGAGTGGCAGCAACTAAAGCCTTTCCCCATAATAGTATCATTATCATCAACAGTGAGCAATGAATTCAGTCAATTGAGACAAATGTGATGCAAGTGTCTGGTCTTCATTGCAGTGTAAATAAGTACAGTAAAGTACTTAGGAAAACATTTTTTTTTTTTTTACAAGGGAAAGAAAAGGAGGCAGAGGAGGAGGTGGCAAGTGAAGCAATCAACTAACCAGCTTCCTGTAATGACAATCTAGTTTGGTTCTAACAAGGACATTACTCTATAACCATAGACAGTTGTTTTATATTCAGAGACACCAGTAACTTTTGTAGACAGCCAGATAAATAGATCATCTACACCAGAGAATCTCGAACTTATAAATCTCATATCAACTTTGCAATTTTATAAAGAGGATACATTTTATTCTAAGTGATTTTTTTGGGGGGGGGAGACTAAACTAATGTTTACAAAGCATACCTTATTAACTTATAATTGATGACTAGCATTTACAAAAAAATTTAAAAAAAAAAAAATAAAAAAAAAAACACTCACACACAAAAAATTTCAATCTATGCCAAAAATATACTGAAAGCACAAACTAAGAAATTTATTTCTTGATTTAAAAAAATGGTCTGGTAATTTTTAGAATTAGACTTTTAGCACTTAATTTATATATTAATGAAATGGCAAATAACTATCAATTTGATCTAACTTCAAAGAACTTGGTCTAAGTTTCCTGATCAAAACATTTGACTAAAAAAATGATAATATTAGATGCTTAAGATCAGGGATGCTTCTTTCATTTAATACACAGCCAGATGAACAACCTACACTGACAGCAATTCCTTAGGGGTACCCAGTGAGTGAAAGGCTAAACTATCTGACATATGAGGAGGAGGGGCAAGAGAGGTGAAAGAGAGGGGAAAGAGGGTATCAGAGAGAGGAGAAAGAATCCATTTTGAATGTTACTAAAGACAGTGAGAGAAGTGAACAAAAAAAATAAAAATAAAAAATAAGCAAAAGGAAAACAAAACAAAACAAAAAATAAAAACAAGCAAGTGGTGAAGCTAAAATGAAATCTGAAGAAAAAGTATTGATTAAGAGGAAAGGAAAGAAAATGAATAAAATAAAAAATAAAGGTAAAGAAAAGGAGAGAGAGAGAGAGAGAGAGAGAGAGAGAGAAAGAAAACAATAAAAAGCAAAAACAGTTCTAAGAATAAAGAAATGTTTAGAACCTCAGACTTTTTCTTTAAACAAAAAATAAAAGCACACACACACACACGTGTGCATCATAAACAATCGAATCAAATATACAAAACAGAGAAAAAAAGGCCAAAATTTGTTATCGAATCATCCAATGCACTTCATTGTGTTTTAAGATACTAGCAGCTGTAAAGACGGTTTTGAACTGCATATGGTAAATTTATTGAGGTAAATTATTTGTGGCTTAATTCAAAATATAATCTTTGCTTTTAAGAAATTAATAAAAAGAGCTAAATGGTTAAGGTAAGCCTATATCATAAGAAGCAATTAATCTGATACAATAAATCTACATGCAATAAATTTACTGGCAATATATTTTCATAGAAATGTTTTGGATATCATAAAAAGAAAATGTTTGGGTTTTTTTTTTCAAATTGTTCTTTATTTTTTTCCTAATAAATAGCCTAATCAGATAAAAAAAACAGTAATTGTTTAGAAAAAAATCTAAGATTGAATTGGATGATTTCAGAAATAATGGTAGAAAATGAATCTACGAGGGTATTTTTGAGAACTATCAAATGAATTAAGAGAATTTGATCTGTAGATGAATATTGTGTTAATAGTGTATATGTTCTGTACAAAGATTTTTCTTTTTTTTTAAAGATTGATGTGAGAAGATAGTAAAAAGGAAATATGCCCAAGGAAACATAATAACTGATGATAAAGTATCAAAAAGTGAGAGATTTTTATTAGAATAAAACAAAGCAAAAATAAGAAAATTTACATTTACAAGTCAATAACAATTGACTATTTACACAAATGAATGAATAAATATGAACAGGAAAAAAAAAGAAAAGCAAATTGAATCATAATCCACAAACACTTGAAGGTATTTTTGAGGAAAACAGACATTAAACAATAAAATCAGCTTTAGACAGATTTAATAATTGTGATGCTAATCCTCAAGTGTTGTACAAATTTGCCTTAAAGCTATGAACTTGATACGATTCCAAACAGACAATGAAATAAAAAAAAAAGACTATAAGGTTAACATGTTTATTAACCCCTTACCTAGCAGATGTGCAGGTGTCAAATGCACAACCAGGCACACAGGATGAAAATTCAACTCAGCATTATTTGCATGCCACAATATGATATTTAAAACAATGCATAATACAATCTTAGTTTTATTAAAAGATGGCTACAGCAAAAATCTTATTAACTAAAATCTTTGCTTAGTCTGATAAATCGAGTTACTTGTAGAACTTGTTGTTAATAAGTGGTCACTCATTTAAATACAGAACAGTCTTTACAGGCCATTAATTATATGCAATGGCAATGTAGAAATAATATTGACAATTAGATGATAACAAAATAATATAGTTAAGTATAGGCTATAGTGATGTAGAAAGAGGGATTTCCTTGCTAGAATTCTGGTCACCTGGTTATATGTACTGTTTGGTAAAAGAACAAATAGTAACTTCTTGGTAGATATCTGTCTTGATATATTAAAAGCCAAGACGAAGAGACACCCCAAACTGCACCACTTTCTCATGTAGAAAATCATCGAATGGAGGTATTTTACCCATCACGAAAACTATCAAAGTTAGACGAACCAGACATGCAGGGCACTGCTGGAGAAGTAGGGACGAGCTCATAAGTGATGTACTCTTACGGACCCCTTCACATGGCCGAGCAAAGTCTGGGCAACCAGCTCGCACCTACATACAGCAGCTCTGTGAGGATATGGGGTGTAATTCTGAGGAACTGCCAGAAGCAATTAACGATAGGGAGGAGTGGTGAGAGAGGGTCAGGGATATCTGTGCTGATGGCATGACAAGATGATGATGATGAGATCTTTTGACACGATAAATTCCACAAAAGCATTGCATTTTCATTTCAGTTTTGCGGTGTGGCCTTTTTCCCTCTATTTTGACTCTCCAGCTTTAATCATAGTACGAGATAGCTTTGATGATGGTTTGCCAACAATATTTTCTGTAATGGTTATTGTTGTAGGAAATGGACACGACGACACGAGTTCAAATCCTGGACGTGACTGATCGCATTTCACATAGCATTAATACCCTTGGGAAAGGTATGAATCCAAATATTCTCCCTCCAGCTATGGGCAAATAGTAGGGCAGACTAGGATCTTCAGCCTTGGTGAGGCAACTAGTCTAGGAGAAGGAAAACTCTGAATTCAAACCTGTTAAACTCTGCTTAAAAACTGACCTTGTGTCATATCTTGCCTGAGCAGAGGGGTTGGTAAATATGAATATTGTCTGTTGGCAGCTCGGGTTGTTGAAGGTTTATTTCACAGAAGGTGAGAGTCTCTTTAAGGGTATCTTTGTATATTTTCATGACACTCCACCGACACAATGGCTATTAGACAGGTATCTTGATTAACTAAACAATAATAATATTCTTAACTAAATAACAATAAAATAGTTAATTATAGGCAATAGCAGGTAGAATTTAGGCCATCAACATATATGTACTTCTAGGGAGTAATACAAAGTGAGCGAGGTTGTAAGGGTTAAAAAATAAGCCTAGTTTAAATATGGTACAAAACTGCAAGTCTAGAGGAACTGGTTAGAATCAAACTTATTACACAGTACAAAGTGATTCTTTAAGACGAGCCTGCTAAACTATTACACCGCCATGAGGTGTTCATATACAACACACTTCTTTGCAATAGGCTTTTTTTTTATGATGAAACCAATTATTTGTGGGAACAGTGTGAGGTTAATATAGTTATACAAGTCTTGATAAACAAATAAAGATTTTCTGATTTCAAAATTGAAAGATAAAAAAAAATGACACTGCTTGAAGATAAATGAGAGATAGAAAGAGAAGAGTAAGGAAGAAAATGAGATGATGACTACACCAGTTGACCTTTAAAGCCAACTTACAACCTAACTTATCTTACATGAAATGTTTATCTAAGAGGAACTATATATATATATATATATATGTATATGTGTGTGTGTGTGTGTGTGTGAGCAAATCAAAAAACAGACAGAACACTCACTTTTTCTGTTCCAACATTTCTTAAAATTACAAGGCCTCCCTACCACGCCATCTCTCAGTGTTTAGTTAGTCTTATCTCTTTGTACAATGTTCAACCTGAAACCCCAGTTCAATGTTTTCTTAAAAAGAAAATCTAATTCAATAAGCTTTTAGACTTTTTTTCTTTTGAAATTCAAGACAAAACCATCATCTGAACAGTTAAAACCTTTTTGTATGTAGATTCCTCATTTGAAAGTTTGAGCTTAGCAAAATTAAATCTGCTGAAATTCAAATAAGAGACTAAGAATTTCTAAGTGGGATAATATGCAATAGGACTTTTCTTTGCGGGTGGAAAAATAGAAAAAAAAAAGTAAAAAAGTTTCATATTTTAAAAAATGTAATTATTCTTAACCATTTTGACATGGTGCATTTGGTAACAAATTTAATAACTGAAATCCACTTTTGACCATAAAATAAATTTTAAAAAAACTTTGCAAATAACATTTCAGAATTCAAATACTGCAATACACGATTGATGTCAGGTGGTATATCACACAAATGTGCTTCTAAGAAATTTTTGTTTTACTCAAGTTTTTAGAAGTAATCAATTTTTTTAGGGCTGGTTCAATTCAGTTACTTTGTTTAATGCAATATCCAACTTTGTGGGTTATTTAATGCCAAATCCATTCTCATAGAAGAATAGTAGTGGTACTGTTCAACCCATAGCTGAGGGCAGGTTCTAAAAGAAGTCATGCCTTTCCCCAAGGGTTATTAGTTCAAAAGCATGACAGGAGTTCCAACACGCTTCCTATGATGTTGCAATCTAGCAATTTAGCTACCAAACCACAAGAACTACCCGTCTTTTAGGGCTGGATAAAGCAGCATTCTATCCACATGTGTTAAATATAATTGAGTGGCTTGAGTTGCACTCTACAACAAAAGGGCAAAAATGCCTTTCACTACTATTTGATTATACTAGTTGCTAAGTGCAGTGTGCTTGAGGACAGTATATCATATTTACCAACCCCTCCGCTAGGCCAGGATGTGACACAAGGTCAATTTTTAAGCGAAGTTTAACAGGTTTGAATTCAGAGTTTTCCTTCTAGACTAGTTGCCTCACCAAAGCTGAAGAGCCTAGTCTGCCCTACTATTTACCCATAGCTGGAGGGAGAATATTTGGATTCATACCTTTCCCAAGGGTATTAGTGCTATGTGAAATGCAATTAGTCTCGTCCAGGATTTGAACTCGCGTCGCCGTGTCCATTTCCTAGGACGGTAACCATTACACCATGGGCACCTCCTGAGGACAGTATATAAATTCTATGGAGATCAAATTTATACATATTCTTGCTTTTCAAGAATTGGTTATCATCACCTGATTAATCATGACGTACCACAATGGCATTTTCCAGTTTATTTTTTGCTATAGTTAAGTTGTTACTTTTGTTTTCAAGCGTATGTAATGATATGAAATTTATCGAAGCCTTATAAATATTAGCAAAATAACTTGAATGACCAACTTGAGCCAAAGATTTGACACTGAGGTTCAAAGAACAAGTGATTGCCTACCCTTCCCATTGAGCTGTCAGTTTTGAAACCAATCCACACAAAATACAACTCCGTTATGATAAACCCACAAGTTATTGTTCATTGGTATCGAATTCTGAGCAATGGCACTAGATCAGATCGAAGAACCTCCATCCAATCAGCCTCATTCCATCTTTCAGAGTAATTTGCATAATAGCCAAAGTAATAGTTTCTGAAAGCCAAGAGGTCCTGTGAGATGTCTAGTCACCAGAGGCTGGCTATTGAATTATCTCACGCACGGTCATTCACTACTTGACTAAGTAGAATGGACAGAGTATCAATGCAGTTTAGAAACTCGAGTCACGTCGAATGACACCAGAGGCTGGCCGAGTACAAAAACAGATGCAAATATTATTCATTGTAAGAACGAAATGAAGCGGACGATTAGTATTTGTGGATGGCCATTAGGCTGACTGGTCAGTTTGTCCAATATTACCCTCTAAGACAGGGTCACTTCAATTTTGTTAAGTAGTATTAATAGACAGGCAATCAAGTGGCTCAAATAGTTTGGCACCAACACACATGCATACACAAAGAAGGAGAGTTAAGACACATCCAATTATTCTATTTTTTCAATGAGCATTAAGGTGATCTGATATTTGTTAAAAAGAAAATCAAGAAACTCTAATCAAATAAGATTTTCCTGAAAGGAGTAAATAATAAAAAGAAAAAGAAACAGTCTCCAAACCTGTGTGCAAGGTACCTTTTCCAAAATGGTAAATTCCTCCAAAATGTAAAGTATCCAATTTTTCACAAACAGAATCCATTTTTATTTCGGTTAAATGAAACTTACCTAGAAAAAGAAAAAAATTATTTTATTTTAGAATATATATATATATATATATATATATACACACACACACACACACACACACAAAAGCAAATAGATAAACACACACAAACATCTGTCTATAGGTGTGTGTGTGTGTATATATATATATATATATATATATATATACATACACACACACAATTCCAAGTATAAATAAGACAATAAAACAAGAATCCTCAGGTGAGCTAGTAGTTAATACATCTTGAGTACTAGTTCACCTGAGGATTGACAACATGAAAATGTGTTCTGGCTTTCTATGCACAGATGTGCCAGCGTTGGCCAAAAAGCAAAAACTTGTATACATGAGCTCTGTGTGGATACTGGATGCTTTCTAGAGAACTTTCCAAAAGCGATGAACAATATAGGGACAGATAGCATTACAGAGTCAGAGAACTATGTGCTATAAGCCTAACTTAATGAATTAAAACACTTTTAGCCTTAAATTCTAATCACACACACATATATATATATATATATATATATATATATATATATATATATATAAATAAAAGATCAGTTTAAGTAAATTGGCATACTTGCACAAATTTAACTGCTTATTTCAGAAGATAAACAAGCACTTCTTTGCCTCCAATAATATAAAAATCAAACAATACACACGCACAGAGCACATATCAGGAATTTTCATTAATGCTGATACCATGTAAACAAGTAAAAGCCATCACATATTACCCTGACAGGACATGGGCACTGCTAACTAATTCCCATTGTCCTAAATACATAGAGAAAATACTCAACATGGCATCTCAATTAACTAATAATTGATTACAGAAAACACACATCCAAAACCCACATGAAACAATATCACAACCATAAAAAAAGAAAAAACTACTAGTACTACTATTATTACCATTACTACTACTTATCATAATTACTATTACTACTACTATTATTATTATCATCATTACTACTACAATTATCATCATCATCATCATCCACCATCACCACTACAACTCTTGTTTAATTCTCTTCAACTTCAAAATGATTTGGTTCCTTACAGAGTCAAGAAATAAGTAAATAATGGCCTTCTTAAATTACATCTGCAATGACCCTCTTCATCTGCTGTCCTAGTGGTCAGTTTGAAGTGGGTGGGCCCTGTTGCCATTGACAGAATGAAGAAAGAGAGAAAAAAATGATTGGAGAGAAGGAGGGTGGTGAAGTGCTGTCAACATGTCAGCAGATAATCCATCAATCAAACAGTGTCCATCAAACTGAAGCTAAAACATTTTTATTTGAAGATTTCAAGTTAAGCAAAAGGTAAGTTTATGCTGAAAAGAACAATGTTTGTCTTTTGCAGCCTGCCATTATTGATTCACCCATTGTGCTTGGGAACATCTGCATCCAGATTCCACAGAAGTGGCTACTTCATAGAAAAGACAGACAACTGCAAGAAAGGAGGAAGAGGAGATGGTTGATTTTGGTGGAGCCAGAAGGTCGGGGGGGGGGGCTCATATATATATATATATATATATAAAGATAGCAGAGCAAAATTCAAGACATGTTCAATCACTCCAATGGATTCTGAAAAAGATATATCTTGATGGTCTGGGAATCAATGAACTAAAAAGAGAAGGTTTCTATGACTTGTCACATGTTCAGAAAGGTTGGGAGGTAAAACAAGAGCTTACCATCAAATCATTCCCCTCCCCCACAATCGCTTCTATAAAGTGCACTTTTAACATCTTTCTTCTTTTCATTCACTTTTAGGTTACATTAAGTAGTTATGAACACACACACACACACACACACACAGAGGAGAGAGAGAAGAGAGACAGACCTACAGAAACTGAGAGAAACACAAATAAAAAAACACACAAGAAACAAACATGCAGAGAGAGAGAGAGAGAGAGAGAGAGAGAGAGAGGACAGCTCAAATTATAAAAAAGGTCAACAGATCATCACTCAATCAACAAATTATGTCCTCTCTCTCTCTCTCTCCAAACTCAGTGGATAATATTAAAAAACCCAGAGTGAGATCTATTAATTAAATTTATATAACAAGTGGTAGAACAGCAGAATAATTGCTATAATTGCATCTAAAAATATAGACCAGAATTGACACCACCATTCAATGTGTCATAGAAATGATTTGATATTTGATACTGTGAGGAAATAACTGTGAACAGTAAACATGAAGGAAGCTACTCTACTTGTGGACAAATCATTTCAAAAATGATACTTTACAAAATTTTCAGAGTAAAATTGTGAATAAAAGAAACAAATCAAATAAAAATGCAATGTAGAGAGTCTACTTGTTCTACCAGTTAACCTCAAATTGTTTGAGTTCAAAGTGAGTCATTAAGCACTTGCTAATAATAACAAGTTCAATGTTATACTTGACCCAAAGGATATCCCACCTCCCCAGCCAAAGATGAGATGCTCTATTTAAAATTATACAGAAATTGTCAGGTTTTTTTCATTACAACTATAAAATAAACATTTTGGTCCACACACACACACACACAAAATAAAATTACAAAGGGACAACAGGGGAGAGTTAATAATTAAATCCTGCATTTTTGTGCAAAAATGTAGTTCTATCCTTTTTTTATTTTATCCTATACACCATCTCCCCAATTCATTGATAAGAATTACAATCACTCAATAAAATAAATAGAAACACAGAAAACAAATCTCTAGCCAATTTCAACATAAAATCACAATAGACAAATATTCCTGTTAACAAATGTATTAAATGTTCAGAAATTCAACTCAGGGCGGGGGGGGGGTTGAATTACCTTTACCTGTTAACTAGATAATTAAAACTTGTACATTATGGCCCTTACCAATCATGCCCGGACCAGTATAATGGTACTTTTTATAAATAAAAATCTGGCTAATGCATGAGTTCGCCTCTTAGTAGGGTCTTGCATGCCTTGTTAAATTGCTTGAATCTAGTCTCATAATTTTTAACTATTTCTGTTATAGATGATATATTACTTATATATCCACAGAATAATGATTTAATAAAATTAAGAATACATAAAACAATAGTGAGCCTACTATAGATTTTACTTATGAACTAGAAACTATATTATATAAGTTTTAAGCCCAACTCTTAACTTTTTGCACACTTAATTCTATACAGAAGAAGAAATAGAATAAAATTTAAATTTGAAAATTTTATATATATATATATATATATATATATAATACTAACACCAGTAAGACTGACATGAAATAAATCTATTTTTAATTTTGTTTTTTTTCTCAGGAAATAAATAGGAAAAATAAGCAAAGAAAGCAACAGGTTTCTTGATTCTGCTTTTGTTTAAATGTCGTTAAGATATTTGAGAAAAATGGCATTTTAAAAAGCAACAATTGAAGAAGAAAAAAATTCTTAAAAAATAACATAATAAAAACTAAGTGAAATCGATTCCTTTATTTGTTACAGGTAGTAAAACAAATCTATATTACAAGAACTTTTATTATCTGTGTGTATACATATACATCACTATAAAAATAAATTTTAGCAAGATTTTTTAAAAATTTTATTATGAAAATACATTTAAAATGCTCAATTCTAGAAAATAATTTTGAATCCAACTCAAAACTGAATGATAATAATATAGAGTTGATTATTCGTGCCGAACATTTTTTAATCATCCTAATTCTCTATATAATAGAATTAACAAGGAAAAGCAAATTCAAACTCTTTACTCCTTCCTTAATCGAAGCATCAATATCATCATATGCCATCGTTTCAATAGGAATTAAGCAGGTAATACTACTAATAATAGATAACAACAACAACAACACTGAATCAATTCTTCATTTTTAGTTTTTGCAAGTAGGAAAACATTAATGAATAAAATAAAATAAAAGCAATTATCATTTGCTGCACAAAAACTTATCAATAAATTAAACTTAGTCGAAAAGTGTATGAAATTATTTTCGTCAGTCTCTTTGTTTCATAAAAAGAAGAGAAAAGTTACACAGAGAGAGAATAAATAAGATTTTTTTTAATGTTAGAGACAGAGGAATTCATAGATTGACATTTGCTGGTTGTGTAGATAAATTCCCAGAGGTGTGTGTATGCGCGCGCGTGCACATATTTATCCAGAGTAAGTTTTACGTCTTTTATCAAGTGAGCTGATGATCCACACATCTGACATTCAAAACTACATTTTTATATTCTTTTTAAGTCGGGTGTCTTACAACATAGATGGTATAATAAAAAAATGCCACTCACACTATAAAGATTTTCCAGATTGGAGATGTTCATAGAGTTGAATTTTATCATTATATATATCAAATTGAAAGAAAAAATTTCAATTTTGTGGTGTTGTTATAAATTTATTTCGGGTCCATAAAATGACCCTCATCAGATGTCGAGAAGAACGAAAATACAGTTGTGTATTGAGCACTCAGCTGGATATTCCTACCCCTAGGATTACTATTGTCATACAACTATATATTAATTCCTCAACTTAATGACTAAAAAATAACTTACGCACAAAATTTACTGAGATTATATACAAGGATCATTAAACAAGTTTCCAGATTTTTTCGTATGGGTACTTTTATTGATAGTACACACATGAAACACTAGTCCCCTTCGAAGTAATCTCCTCCGGCTGCAATGCACTTGTTGTACCGTTCCGACAACTTCTCAAAGGCCCCATCGAAGTCCTCTTGTGTGAGTGTCAATGACTTTCGTCACAGCCTCTTTCATCTCCTCAATTGTCTCATAATGACAGCCTTTGAGCTTAGGGAATAACCAAAAGTCACAGGGAGGAAGATCTGGACAATAGGGAGAGTGACGAACTGTCTTGATGCCCATCTTGGTCAAATAGTTTGTGACAAGGATGGAGTGGTGAAACTGGTGCATTGTCCTGCTGGAAATGCCACAGGCCCGATTTGAAGAGTGCTGGCCTCTTCCGACGGAATCTCTTCCTGAACTCCCTTAAAACCTCAACATAGTATTCCTTGTTGACTGTCCAGTGGGAACTCAGTGCATGTAGATCATACCAGTGCTGCTAAAAAAAGGAATCATCAAAAGTTTATGGGTGGATTTGCTCTGTCTGTCCTTCATGTGATATTTTATTTTATCTATTTATATAAAGAATTCAAAATTCCTACGAGGGCTAAGACTTTTTTCCTGATTACTAAAGAACATTTACTTTCTAAAATACCGTAAATCAGTCTATAAACAATTATGATTTTCCCCGGGACCAAACTGTCAGTCATAAATATCTAGATCCATTTTATCTTTCAAGTTTGAATTCTTTGAGACTGTTACAGATTTCAAGAGGACTAACTTAAGATGTACCATGGGACTAATTACTATCCTAAGTAAGCATTTAACATAGAGTGTCTTTTATTGGCAGTTTTCCAGAATTCTTTGGATAATCTTTATTACATTTATGACTTCATATCATCTTATATAAAAAAATAGGTGGTTTTGAGTTCAGGATCTATTTGAGAAAATAAGGCTCTACCTAGATGTGCAACATGTGTTCAAAAAGTATCGAGACTGAAACGATACTGAAATGAACAATGAATGAGTTGAGTTTTTTTTTTTTTCTTTCTTTCAATGTAATCTTCCCTACAGCTACAGCAATAAATTACTTTCTTACTTCCGTAAATTTTGTTTAGGTGGTATCTTTCTTGTGCCTATAGTTGGTGATGTGTGCGAGTTGGGTGAAAGAAGACTTTGTACGAACAACTGCAATCTTAATCTACCGTGAAACCTTACTTGGTACCCACCCAGATACACGCGAAGATGCACGGTCATGCAAACCAAAAGGATGCCGCCATTTTTTCCAAGTCTCTTTTGTAAACAGGAATGAGTCATATACGAAGATATGTTCCAAAGAATCGAGATTGCGCCTGTATTTGCTATGACCTAAATGAAAAATAATTGAAACGATAATTTCTTTTCAAAATAATTTACCCCCTTGTCAATATATTCATTTCAGTTTGGTTTGGTTTCTTTGTTTTAATGGCATATCAAACTTTCTAGGTTATTTAATGCCAAAGCCATTCTCTTAGAAGAACAGTAGTGGTGCTATTTAACCCATAATTGGGAGGATAAGGGGGTTCATACCTTTCCCAAGGGTGTTTGCCCGAAAGTGAACATAATAGCGCGACTGGAGTACGAACTCACTTACTACGATTCTGCAGTCCATAGCTTTAACCATTACATCACGAGGACACCCCATTCATTTCAGGAGAATGTCTGAAACTCCTATTTTCGTATGGTATGAAACGGAGTCGTCATATTCTTAATGACATCCACGTTTTTTTTATCATCCTGTTGAGATGAATTAGTTGTTTAGGAAAAAAGAAAAAGTAGAAGAAAGGATTGTCTAGTAATTGTTGAGATTGTTGCACTTGCACAATCCTATGTCTCATCAAAAATATTTTGTTCAAGATGTATCCTGACTGGCGTCATATATTTTTTTTCAAAAAGAGAATGACTCGTCTCGACCTCTAGATGACAATGAATTTATAAGTAGGTCATGAAGTTATTATTTAATTTACTATATTGTGCACTTGTCTTCATCTAAAGTTTGGATTTAAAAAGAAATAAAACTCAAGACTGGATACGTTTTATCCTTCCTCCTATTTTAGTTGATGATTTTAATTCCATAACAGAATTTGGCCAAATAACGTACATTATATAATTTTACTATGACCTGACAGAGATAACTTACACCTGCATGGAATGGTGTCGACGTAAAAGATAAAAAGAAATTGTGTTAAGGAAGGTTTTTGAAATGAAAAAAATGGAGACGGCAACATAAAATGATTTTCAGAATAAAACAAGAGTGGCAACGTCAGATGGTCTGCTGAAAAATATGCTGTATAGTCAAACATCAACGAAAGTATTTAAAATGTAAATGAGGACGTGTGTACAACTGACCAACTCATATAATAAACTGATGATATCTATATGAATCAGTGAATATTTAAAAAAATGTTTTATCTAAAAACAAAATGTTGATATTATAAAACCTGTCTCTATACTTTTTGAACGACATGTTTTAAATGAAACACCCTTCAAACTCACCAAGATCAAGATCTGAGTAACTTTTCATGTTTCCTGAACTTAAATTAATTTCACCAGTTAAATTTGAAGGCGAGAAGGAAAATAACCGCAATACGACTGTGCATATTCACGTCATTTTCAAAAGAGAAGTTTTAAAACTTCCGTTGGAATAAGTTTGTTGAAGGCCAAGAGAACAATTCTGAAGAAAATTAACTTTTACCTCATTGTTCATTCATGTCTTAGGTAAACAGAGCTTCACTTTCGATAATTCTTGAACAAATCATGTTGATGAAAGTTATTTAGAAAATATGATGGCATCCTCTAATCTCACGAGATCATGCATCTCTGCGTGGATTTTGTTGGAGTCTTTGGCAATGTCGTATGGAAGGTTTTCAGTTTTTCATT
>CAUZXS010000027.1:5000-30000 GCA_963585895.1 Sepioteuthis lessoniana | reverse complement strand
TGCTCCTCCCCATTCTCCTCCACATCATCATTATCATCATCATCAATCTATGCGATAAGAAAATGCACAGCTGGTCAAAAAGTGTCGAAGAAGTTTTTGCTCCTCCCCTTCGATATCTGTGAACGACATTAAAGTTCTTATTGGCTGGCCAATCAAATGTGATATGACCTGATCGGTGGTTGGCTGACCAAGCAAAGGTAATCATGTCTATAGAATTATTTTATGAAATATTGACACTGCGACGGTTTTAACCAAATCAGAGAATAGGGGCCAAGAGGCAAAGTCGAAACTCCCAAACTTGCCGCTAAAAGACCACATTAGCGGAAGAAGTCTGTGCCGTGGGTAAAAAAAACAAACTTTCTGCTGGAAGAAAACCTGGCCACTGAAAGAAAATTGGTTGGACAGCACCAAGACCATCTTTGCTGCCAACTAACACCATGCTAATTATTATAAATCAAAAACGTCAGCCAAATTCCTCACTATGTCTTTTCTCTCATACCTCGTATTCAAAACTTTTTCTTCTACAATTGTATAATCATATTCCATTAACACGTATATTGTTATTATTACCAGAGAGATGTCTCGTTGTTGGAGTTGCTGACGTCCATGACAACTCATTTCAATTAAGTGAGTAAGTAAAGTTGGCGACCGTAATCGAGGGCGACCCGAAGGCTTCCTTTTCAATAGCTACTTCACCGAGGTGTCGGTGAGGGCACTGCTCCTTTCCCTGAATTGCTCCACTTTACCCTTGTTACATACCTTATAATGCTGAGTATTAAGAAAATAGGTATCAAGTACCATTTTTAAGTCTTTGGTATGACTCGACCTGAGATTGAACCCAGGTCTCCCGGATCATTGGTAAATACTACCGTCCAATCACAAGACATTGTGACTAAATTGCATCGATCCCCGTTCAAAAGATCCTTAAAAACCCAGTGTGGTCACTGAAAGTGCTGACAAAGGAACTAATCGAAAGACCAATATATATATATATATATATATGTATATATGTGTGTGTGTGTGTGTGTGTGTGTGTTATTTTATCTTACTTATATGTATGAAAATAGATTTGGCAGTAAATAACAGACAATAGTTAATATACCATAAAACCAAAGCAAAGCAAGCTATACCTATGTATAAAAAGTGTGCTAAATTAAATTCAGTTTGAAGGGACGCTCATGACGTAAGATATATAGTTGTTGGAAATAAACACGGAAATACGAGTTCGAACCTGTACAAGGCTATTCACATAGCGCTCATACACTTGGTTTTAGGTAACTGGTATAACTATTCTCCTTCCAGCCAGGGGCTAATATTAAAGCAGCCTTGGCTCTTTAACTTTGGGATGGCAAACTCTGAATTCGATTCCGCTTAAAAATTATCTTCTGTCGTATTCTGCCAGATTTGAGGGGTTAGGTAAATGCATAGAAAAGACGCATTTTCTAAAATGTCTGTGAAACTTTGTTAAACTCTGCTTAGAAATCGACCTTGTGTCTCATCCAACTTTTTTGAAATTGGTGCGTAAAAATGCACATATGGCATTGGTGGGGAGGGGGGTTTAAAATAATGGAAATCTGTCCGAGAAACTTGCATTGTAAGATCTTCAGATATTTTACTCAGTGTTTTGGCGTCATTATTTCATCGCAAAATCTTGGCATCTCCCAACTTCCTTAAAAACCGCAAAAAAAATAAATATATCTGTTCTTTTCTTTTCTTTTGAAAAATTCTCTCCGAATAACTCTACCTAATATTTATGAATAAAACAGGGTACTGAATTAAATTTGGTTAGAAGGAGTGCATCAAGTAAAAAGTTTGGGATGCTCAGCTCTTAACAAAAGAAAACCAACGCTAAACTTCGATGTGCATCGGTCTTTGATTATTCACTAATTGAGGAGATTCTTAACAAATGATCAACAGTGAAAATCAGCCATGAAATAAGTAGCTAATAGTAACTGGTACGCACGTGTGCACGCACGCACAAAACAAACAAACAAACAAGCGAACAAACAGACATACAAACAGACAAAAAAAAACAAAAAAGAAAAAAAAAACAGACAAACAATAATAACAATCAGTCTGTAATAAAACGTCCTAGCTGCAGTAAGCAAAGGTGAAAGGGACATCGATGTTGGCAATCAATCAATCTCTATGAACGGATAATTAAGTCCCGACGTTATAAAAAATGTTTGTCTTGTTCGATGGTATTTTTATTTCGTATTTTATGGTTTTGTTCAATTCTATCATTTTTATCTTTTATTTTCAAGTGGAGGCGTGCTTCTTTTTTTTTTTTTTATTTTATTTTTTAGGTCTCTTGGGTTGTTTTGTTCTAGTTTGTCATGATGCAGTGAGATGTATATTTGTTAGATGTGAACAAATTGATGGCAACTGAATGAGATATATCAATCTGAACCAACAAACGTACAGAGATAAGGTGTCAAGTATAACGGAGAGAATTACCAAGAGACCAGTATATATATATATATATATATATATATATATATATATATATATATATATATATTTGTTGGGAAAGATTTAGATTATTGATAGCCTTTTACTTGTATGCTGTCAATGTATACGCAGGAAGAAAACAGAGCACTTGAGAATAGGAGGTAGAGATAAAGAGACAGATGTAAAAAGAAATCAAAAATGAAATTATTTTCTCAAATTCGTCCATGACTAGAAGGTGTATGTGCAAAAAACCTTAAGGCGACACTATTATTCATCAACTTTTCCCAGGCAAACACAGAGGGAAGATAGAGCAAATACTACTCGCCTACGGCCTCTCCAAAGAAATCGTCGCAGTCATAATGATCTTATATAAAAACACGAAAGTAAAAGTCCGCTCACCGGATGGAGATATAGACTACTTCGTCATTGTAGCATGTGTGCTACAAAGATACGCATTAGACCCATACCTGTTTATCATCTACCAAGACTACGTGCTCAGAACGTCTATGGATTTAATAAAGAAAATGGTTTAAAGCTAGGAAAGGAACGAACTAGAAGTTAACCCTTACAAACAATTACGGACGCGGACTACGCCGATGACATAGCACTTCTAGAAAATACACCAGCCCTAACGGAAACCCAGTTACATAGTCTGGAACGAGCAACTGCTGGCATAGGCCTCCATGTCAACGCAGACAAGACAGAATACATGAGCTTTAATCAAAGATGCAACATCTCCACACTAAACGGAGGTCCTTTGAAACTAATGGACAAGTTCACCTTCCTCGAATGCAGCGTCTCATCAACCGAGATTGACATTATCACGTGACTAGCAAATGTATGGGCTACAATCGATAGGCTATTAGTCCAACGGAAGTCAGACCTGACCGATGAAATAAATCGCATTTTTCGAAGCAGCGGTCGTGTCGACACCGCTATATGGATGCTCTACATAGACGCTAACTAAAAAATGCTTGCCGGAAATTACACAGGAATGCTGAGAGCTGTATTGAGCAACTCCTGGAGGCAACACCCCACAGAACAGCAGCTGTACAGCCACCTACCACCCATCACAAAAACTATCCAAGTTAGACGAACCAGTGGACTCCTCACATGGACGAGCAAACGTATGATGACCAGCGAGAACTAATATACAACAGCTCTATGCCGATATAGGATGTAGCCTGGAAGACCTACCAGGAGCGATGGACGATAGAGACAAGTGGCGAAGGAAGGTCAGGGAGATCCGTGCTAGCAGCGCTAAATGATGATGATAATGGTAATGATTTTTATTGGAGTCTATGATATTATGATTTTGAACTCTTCATTTGTTCACCATTTCTATCAACACATTATAGAAATACAGGGATTCCATAAGTGCAGCTCTGCTTTTGAAATAAAGATACTCCCGTAAATATATGTAGATTTTTGCAATCACCTATAGGAGAGTACAAAAATTAATTAACTTGAACTGTACACACACGTATAAAAGAAAACAACTTTAAAAATCACTCATATTTTTATTAATAGTATTTATTTCAGCAGATGCTATTTTTTTTAAATGTTAGATCTGCATCTTAAGAAAATGAAATAATGAGAAATTTCTAATGAAGATGTAGAAAATCCCACAAAATCCCCGTTACCCAATCTCATATATATATATATATATATATATATATATATATATATATATATATATATATATATATGATAAAATGAATAGGCCTGCAAGTGAATTTGGCATTTTAGATTTTTATTCTTTATAACTTTGCTCTACAGGTGTTTCAGAATAGTCATCTTCAGGAGACTTCTGGCGGTCCTAATCATTTTTCTAAATTTTATGATATTTTATAATATTTTATATTTCATAATGTATTAATTGAATATAATATAATACTTTTCTCGTCGGATAAAAAAAAAGAAAAATAATTATATATATATATATATATATATATATATATATATATATATATATATATAAGTAAAGCAAACACAGTTACAGGAGAGTTGATGTATATTTTCAAAACTTACGAATAAAGTACACAATATGATGTTTCTTGAGAGTAATGAAGTAAATAACGATTTGCTAGATAAACTTTGTCGCATAACAGCCAGGTACTCTTTACAATCAATTAATTGGGTATGTTACTTCCCTTAATGATTGGAGCAATTTTCGTTCTTTGCAATGGAAAGGTTTTTAATGGTGTCAAACCCCTATGTAATAATATGATTGTTAGCAGAGGTTACATGCCAGCAGCTAGAAATCATGCAGAACTGACTTAGACCATCTCAAGTCTAACGCAATGTGGTATGTCAACACTGTCGACTCTGCTAATTACCTATCATTAGAATAAAATATCGTTTCATGTCTTTTTTAAGAGCATTAGCTCAAAGTGAAACTTTGCCCAGTCGGCTAGGGCTGTAGAATACACTGACTGCACCTCTGCAGAGGGGTAAGACCCCCCCCCTAATGAGTGTTCTAGATATGACACTAAACAATCTGATGGTAAGGTTCCAGCAGTGCTGGAGTTTTGGGGAATGCGGAATACCCCTTCATTGACATCGCTCCCAGGTTCACTCAGGCCCGGAGTGGTAGCACATGATAGGGCTCTATCTATGGGTTAAATAGAACTAACAGTATACTTACGCTAAACTGTTTTGTTTGATTAAACTGAATAACGTGAAATAGAAATGTTTTTTGACAATTAAACTGTACTTACATTTAAACTTCGTGCTTATGCTTAACTGTTTTTCGACATTAAAACTGTATTTACCGTAGTAGTCGAGGGCGACCCGAAGGCTCCCTTTTCAATAGCTACTACACCGAAGTATAGGGGAGGGTGCTACTCCTTTCCCTGGAAAACTGTATTTAAACTTAACTGAATTGTTACTGCATGAATAGTTTGAAATAGAAATGTTTTTGACAATTAAAATGTGTACTTATACTAAACTGAATTGTTTTAGATAGAACAGATTATTTACATAAAAATGTATTTGGCGTTAAATAACCTTCAAAGGTTGATATGTCATAAAACCCTCCAAACCAAACCAAACCAAACCATCAAAGGTAAGCAGAAACTTGTACGTCCATTACTAAACCCAAGTCACCGAATCTATTTTAATCTCCGACGGTAACCTTTCCTCTATAAGGTCCTCCATGTTCATGAATACCATATTGTTACTAGTGATTATTTTTTGGGATATACAGTATTTGAATTTTCTTAATGTTCACAAATAGTAGTACTTAAGAAGCTATCTGTTGCTTAACTATTGGTGAAATTGATCATAAGATGTTACGTTGCTGTTAGTTGATAGTATATGCTCTTTTAAAAACACCTAAATTTTCCCCGTGGGTGGTCTTTTTTTTACCAGCCAAACATCAAGAAAACGAAAGAGCGGAAGAGAGAAAGAGAGAGATAGAATGTGTGTGTATTGAAGAAAAAAGAAAGAAAACAAGAAATTGTGTTTTTGTATTCATTTTTACATCTGGATGCACAGAAATATTTCTACCATGTCTGATTGCAATCTGTTTGTACCTGCCCTCCAATCTCTCTCTTTCTCTTTCTCTCCCTTTCATTTTCTCTCTCTCTCACTCTCTCTCTCTCTCTCTCTCTCTCTCTTTCTCTCTCTCTCTCTCTCTCTCTTTCATTTTCATAGCCCAGGTGGCTGGACCTGTTGAGTACATCGACTGCATCTATGCAGAGAGTAACACTCTCCCAACGAGTTTCCTGAATATGACACTAAACAATCTGATGGTGAGGCTCCAGTAATGGTGGAGATTTGATGAATGTAGAGTATCCTTTCTCTATCATCGCTCTTAGGTCCACACTGGCCCAGAATGGTAGCACCTGACAGGGTCCTATCTATGAGTCAAATAGAAGTGTTTGACATTTAAACGGAATGCAAACAAATGACTTATGCTAAACTGAGTTTTTAGAAATAGACCTGTTTGATCATTTATCTGTGTATAATCAATGACTGATGTTTAATTGAATAGTTTTTGATATATAAAAGTACTTTTGAAATAGAAGTGTTTGATCATTTAACTGTGTAAACAAATGACTGATGTTTAATTGAATTGTTAGTTATACATTGCAATACTTGGAACCATTTAACTTTCTTGACCTTTCCAAAATAGAAATTTTAGAAATAGAACTTTTTGATCATCTACCAATATCTATAAATTGTGTGTACAAATTTTATATCTAATATGTATGTTAAAAGAGGATTTGTCATAAAATAACCAAGAATAGTTGATATGCAATAAAACCTAAACAAACCAAACTTTCACTTTCACTTTCATTTCTTAGCTTATACCAAATCACTTATGATAAAAAAAAGCTAATATTGACATTTTGCCAAAATACCAAATTGTATATGCAAAAACTAGAATCTCTCTAGGAGAATGGGACGCACAAAATTCTCAGGGATTTTCACATACAAACAGATCACCTAATCCCAGCCAGAAGACCAGACGTAATAATATGAAATAAAAAAAAGTAGACTTTGTTGTCCCGATGGACTACAGAGTAAATATCAAAGAATTCGAAATGTGAGATAAGTATGTGGACCTTGCCTGAGTAGTAAAAAAGCTATGGAATATGATAATGACGGTGATACAAATTGTAACTGATGTACTCGGAAAGATGCCCTAAGACTTAAGAGTTGAAAATCAGAGGACAAGCAGAGACAATCTACAACATTTCTGAGATCGACAAGAATACTGAGAAGAATCCTGGAGGTTTGAAGTGACTTAGTGTTACTCAGAATCCAGTGAAAAACCATCTGCTAACGCTTGCATGAAAAACTAGTAAAGATTGATGATATTTGGATAAAAAATTTAAATTTGTATATTTCTTCAGTATTTATAAAAGGTTTTGAATGTTATAATTATATCCCGTGATTTTGATATTCTCATTTTTTAAATTTTCTTCTATGGCTTATCTTTATTCAGATGTTCATATGCTTATCCTTTTTTTTTTAAATTTCTTACTTTCTTTGATGGGTTGTAACATTCAACACAGAAAATAAAAAATACTCCTTGTAAGGATGAAAGCAATAAACGAATTTCGTATGTTAGCGAACCACACTTAACTATCACACACTATGTAAACTGTTGCGGACGAACACTGATGACCATTTATCTGAAAAAACATAAAAGCAAATACAAGACCCTTTTTTGCGACACATATTATTACGACATTTTTATTATTTGTAATATAGTTCACATTTTTTAAAAATAGATTATTTCTGTTTGGATCGGTATTTATGCCTATGATCACAGTGTAGATTCAATACACGTGCAAATCTTAACTTCGTTTGAAAAATAAAATGAACGATGAGAATTATTAGGATGAAGGATTGTGAACGACGACTGCTATATCGGTAAACGACACTTGTCTGACAGGAAAGGCGAAATAAATATACATTTCGTCAAAAGCATTAAACTTGATCCGAATGCTCAATTTATATTTGGTTTGATTTGGTTGCATTTTATGGCTTATCAACCCTTGTGGGTTATTCGGTACCAAATTTTGTTTACAATGACCTACATACTTATATATATATATATATATATATATATATATATATATATATATATATATATATATATATATATATATATATATATACCAAACACTGAGCATGAGTTGGATGCGACACAAAATCAATCTTTTTAAGAGATGTTTAAGATGTCTGAGTCTTCCTTTTCTCAGACCAGTTGCCATACCAAAGTTAAAGAGTCCAACCTGGAATTAGAATAATTGGATTCATGCCTTTCTCAATCTATGTTAAATTCAAAAAGCCTCGTCCAGGATTTGAACTCAAGTTGCGGTCTACGTTTCCTACAAAGATATCTATTACACCACAAGTGACTCCACATCTTTATATATATATATATATATATCTATATATATATATATATATATATATATATATATATATATATATATATATTCAATCTATGATGCCTCCAAATTATTTTGGAATATGTCTAATAATTGTATAGTCACTGAATCATGCTTGATTTTTAAATCATTTTGTTTGGAAGTGTTTGTTTTTTTGTTTGTTTGTTTGTTTGGTTGAGTGATTTTATAGCATATGAACAATTGTGTGTTTAGAAGGCTGAGGGCTTAGTCGGGTGGAGTTGCAGAATACTCCGGCTTCATCTCTGTGAATAGGTTGTATACTCAAAACTAGTGTCCTGATATGACACTAAACAATTTGACGGTAATGCTCCCGTAGTGCTGGAGCTTTGGAGAATGCGGAGTACTCTTTTATGGTTATCTCTCCCTGATTCACTCTGGCCCAGAGTGGTAACACCTGATAGGGTCCAATCATTGGGTCAAATAGAACGATTTGATATATAAACTGTGTACTTAAGTTTAACTGAATTCTTTGAAATAGGATTGTACGATCATTTAACTGTGTTTAAACAAATGACTGAACATTGATTGAATTGTTAGTTATACATTGCATTACTTGGAACCATTTAACTTTGCTGACATACTAAAGTAAATTGTTAGAAATAGAACTGTTTGATTATTTAATTGTGTGTAAACAAATGACTTATGTTTACTTGGATTGTTAGTGATACGTAGCAAAACTCGCAAACATTAAACTGTGTGCAGACAAATGATTAATTAAAAATAGAATTATCCGTATTAGGTAGAAATAAGTGAAACCATTTAACTGTATGAAAAAATGTGCCAAGATTCGTTTAAAATTTTAATCTTAAAAATGTGTTTAGAAATCATATATTTAGAGTTTGCCAATGACCCGGGAGACATGGGTTCAATCCCAGGTCGAGTCATACCAAAGACTCAAAAATGGTACTTGATACCTCTTTGCTTAGCATTCAGCATTATAAGGTAAGGATTAAGGTTTAAGTGGAGCAATTCAGGGAAAGGAGTAGTGCCCTCCCCTACTACTTGGTGTAGTAGCTATCGAAAAGGGTCATCCTCGACTATGGTCGCCAACTTATTATTTGTTCACACATTGTTATATGCTTTCAAGTATACCTATCTAAATAGCTATCAATGAAATGGTAGAAATGATTGGTAGGAAACACTATCAATTCTATTTAGCATCAGTGATTTGTTTGCACATGTTTAAACGCCTTCTATGATTGAATTTACTGGCATATTGAAAGCTATCTCATGCCAAATCCCGTCTATACAAATTATTTATAAGTGAATTGTTTATATGATTTGGAAGTGAATTAGTAATTTCACTTTCAAATCAGTCAAAACTAATTTGTTTGCACGCTTATAAGTGGTCGCAATAATGCGATCAAACTTCAATTATTATTAATAAAGTTCAAATCCTGGACGAGACTGATTACATTTCACATAGCACTAATATCATTGGGAAAGGTATGAATCCAATTATTATCCCTTCAGCTATGGGTAAATAGTTGGACAGACTGATTCTTCAGCCTTGGTGAGGCAACTAGTCTAGGAGAAGGAAAACTCTGAATTCAAACCTGTTAAACTCCGCTTAAAGATTGACCTTGTGTCATATCCTGCCTGAGCGGAGGGGTTGGTTAATATAATTAATGATGAATTGATATTAGAGAGAATTATAATTCTCTTTAATATCAATCCTTTATTTGCACACAGTGAAGAAGTTTCAAAAATTGCTAACGCTAATAATTTTATTTGCACACAGTTTAATGGCTCCAAGTTTTGCTATTTATCACTAAGAATTCTACGAAACACCATTCGTTCATTTGCACACTGTTGAATCGTTCTAATATTGCTATGTGATACCAAAAATTCAGTTTAACATCGGTAATTTTTTGCTCACTGTTAAACAGTTTCAAGTATAGTAAACGACTAATTTTTTTTTTTTTTTTTTTGTTTACCGATGAGACCCTATCATGTACAAGCACTATTGGTCAGATTGGACCGGAGAGCAATGGCAATGACGGGGTATTCCACATTCCTCAAGCTCGAAAAAAATGAAGCTTCATCATCAAATTATTTTGTCATATCGAGGATACTGATTGTGTTCGGCTCTCACCCAGCTGTGGAGATGCAGTCGGCGTATTCTATAGTTTTAACTAACTGGGCTGTTCATTTGTTCTACATCTCGTTTCGTATTTCTTTATGTACATTAATTATAAAATCCCTTTACAATGCTTTGTCTGTGAAGAATAAATTTGTATGAGTCAAGCCCGGACTTTAGAACCACGTTGCTTTATCCTCTCCGTTCAGTCTTTGATGCCATAAAAGTAGCAAGAAACAGATGACGGGCAAAACGCAAGAATTAATCAATTTACTTTTCGTTGGAACCGACCCTCCTCGTATCTTCAATTCGTTTCCCATTCTCCTTTCTGGCGAACCTTTGTCTCCTCGAACTCCAAACAGCAAAAGAAAAAGAGGCAGAATCAAGAGTACCTTATCTTAAATTCATATTCATAAATCACCCCACCCTACTTCCAACTTGAGTGGGTGTCCTTTTCTGAATAATCCCCGTCACAATTTTGACCTCAGGAAGTCCCTTAGTCGGGTTTCTAAATTAAGAGTATATTGTTGCAATGAACCCACTGGACGTGCTATTGGTAAATAGTAGGGCATACTGGGATCTTTAATTTTGGTGGGCACCCAGTCTAGGTGAACAGAAAGTTTGTAATGAAGCCAGTTTTACTTTGCTTTAAAATTGTCTTTGCCCGTAGATGAGGTGTCAAGAGAGACGTTTATTTTCTCTTATGAATATGTTATTAATTATAGCTGTAAATATAAGTTAGTAATAATGCTACAAAGGGAAAATATCATTTGTGAATATGACAGCTGAAAGGTGAACCAAAATATATTGGTTTTAAAAAGAAGAATTATAAACCTTTTAAATATTTACTTACGTAAGTAAGTAAAGTTGGCGACCGTAGTCGAGGGCGACCAGAAGGCTCCCTTTTCAATAGCTACTATACTGAGATGTAGGGGAGGGCGCTACTCCTTTCCCTGGGTTGCTTTCCTTTACCCTTGATACATACCTTATATTGTTGATTGTTAAACAAGGAGGTATCAAGTACCATTTTAAAGTCTTTGGTATGACACGACCTGGGATTGAACCCAGGTCTCCCGGACCATTGGCGAACATTCTACCCACTAGGTGAATGAGAGATTCAAATTGTTCGGGATTTTATGAAAAATTTGAAACAAATAGCATCTCCACTCTGTATTTAGAACGATAGAGCTTTCAGATAATGACTACAACTACTACTAATACTACTATCAATAATAATAATAATAATTCGAAAATCTTAGGAGCCTTAGAGTTGATTAAGAATGGTAAAGGTAAATTTTTAAAACTAATTCTTAGAATGCCAAAAACTTCTCGAGATTCTGCTGATTGTATCAAAGAATAGAATCGATATTTTGCGGTCAGCTGGTTATTTAATTGCTGGGTTGGTTGGTTGTGTTTTATGGCATATCAACGATTGCAGGTTATTTAATGCCACATGCTGTCCATGCTTATGATTTGTACGTGAGTAGTTAGAAGGCAACATTTTCAAACGAGACAGAATTAAGTTCTTTACACACAGTTAAATGGTTTTAAGTTTTCCTATTGTTTAAAAATCGTTAAATGTTTTCAAGTATTTCTACGTCATACAAATAATTCAATTTAACAACAGATATTTATTTGTGCACAGTAAATTGGTTTCAAGTATTGTAAATGATCAAATATTTCTATTTGACCCATAGAAGCTATACTATCAGGTACTTGTGCTCTGGGTCAGAGTGAACCTGGGAGTAATGGCAGTATAGGAGTAATCTACACTCCCGAAATCTTCCGGGCAGAAACCTCACGATCAAATTGTTTAGCGTCATATCAGAGCACTCTTTGAGGCGGGGTCTCTTATGTTGCATACTGACCCTTGACCGGGCGTAACTCAGAGATTTCTCTGAACAGGACGCGCCAGTGTAAATAAGTGGAAGCAGTCACGTGTTTATTGGAAGTCATGAGCGTGATGAAATGATATATGCAGATGCCTGCGTGAGTGTCCAAGTCAGTTGGAGGCAGTGTGAGCCAGTGCCAGCTTGCAGTCACGGAAAGCATCCCGCTGGAAGCAGCGGACAACAGGGGCCTCCTGTTGTGTACGCCGGAGAAGCAGAAGTGCTAAGTAGGGTCTTGAAGATAGCACAACATGGTATGGTCAAAAGTTATGGGTCAATATAACTGTCTGTCACCGTTTCCCTTCTCCCGTCTGTCTCTCTCACTCTACAGAGATTTGACCCCTCACGAAAGAATAAAAAGACGTATATTTTGTTTGTAAAAAAGAGTTATGGTCATTCTCCCTTATGAAATTCCTTTATCACGCAATACAACGCTTACCCGTCTGCAGAGATTCTGTCGGCATATTCTTCAGACCCAGCTAACACGATAGTTTTACGACCAGTATAAAATACATTTAATTTTTCCGTAAAAGATATATTAATCATTAATCTCCATGCCATCATAACACCATCACGGATGTTATTTACGGCCATTCATACAGTTAGATCAGTTAGCATGAAATTAAAGGAAGATCCAATGATTATTATTCTCTTTTGAGAGTTTTACATCCCAATGTGAGCTGATAGTTTATCATTGCAGTTAGAGTGATAGTAAGTCTCCTCAAGTCTCCAGAACTCTTCTCAGTATTCTGTCCGATCTCATTAATGCTTTAGTTCGGATGTTCTCAACTCGTCCTCTTATTTTCCAATTCTCAAGTCCCTGTTCCATATTCCATCACCACTTTTAACAGATTTTTTTTAATGGACAAGTAATTTTCGTCAGGTGTCCAGGACTCTTCTAGGTGCTGCTGCAAGGATGATTTTGAGTTTCCCTTTGTTTTTTATTTTTGCCAGTCTCTTTTCCCGGTTTTTAGGGACAATTCTAAGAGAACCAACTACAATCGCTACCACCATTACCTTCTCGTTCCTCAGCTTTTCTGCTATCTGGCAAGATTCAAGAATCTTTTCGATTTCTTTCATTTTCATTTTGTGTTTCACTGGAACGGTCAAATTCAGTTAATTTCAGGTTTTTTTCGTCTTGTTAATTAACACATGGTCTGACCTTCTGGCCTGTTTATATGAGATCTTTTTGTATCTCAAAATCCTAGAGAATTTTTTTTGGTATGATTTTCTGTGATGGATTCTGCTTCCTGGTCAAATTTTAATCTCGCGCGTATTTACCAGAGGATCACCTTTCCTAACCTTTCATGCCAAGTCTTGCATTTCTTTTGTGCGGGATGATAAAGAATCATCTTGATCATTCCATCCTTTAAATATCAAAACTAATTTTAAAAAATTTTGACACGCAAAATATTTCAGGGAAGACGTTAGATAAAGCAGAAATTGATACAAAAGATGCTTTTTCCTCGAAATACACAATATACTTGAATTCTGGATGTTAAGCTTTCCTAATCATTTTTTACGACTATTTCCTAATTTACAATGCACAGTACATATACTGAGTGTTAAAATTAGCCGAAATGATATACTGGGGGAAATATTTTGTTCTATCAATGTTCTTTCCTACGGTCAGAAAGAAAACAACTTGAGTTAATGTGTGGAAAGGCAGCAAATAAGTTGGCAGTGACAAGAAAAAAAACAAACAAAAAAATGTTGCGTTGATTTCAAATAAAATCCGCTATAAAAATTGTCAATGTATATTTTCCCCTCATATGTCATGACAAAGTTTTGAGCTCCAAGACAAGGTTAGTTTAAATTGAGGAATTTAAGTATTAGTTCGAAAATCAACGTCGGGGTAACTGGGTTACAAAAGCAACTAGATGATACTTACAATATTATGACAACAACAATAGCAACAAAAACAACAACAATAATAATAATACCTTGACCTTGCTAGAGAATTGAAAAACTGTGGAGCATTTATACCAATTGTAATTGGTGCTTTTGGTACAGTCACTGAAGGATAATTAAAGGGACTGGACGACTTGGAAATAAGAGTACGAGTGGAGAAAATCAAAACAACTACATTATTGAGATAGACCAGAATACTGAGAAGAGTCCTGTACACTTGAAGAGACTTGCTGTCACTCAAACTCCATTGAAAGACCATCAGCTAACACTGATGAGAAAAACTCTCAAGGAGCAAATACTACTACTACTACTACTAATAATAATAATAATAATATACACAACTGCGTGGAGGCAGAGATCCACTGGGAATTGGGCAAGATATTGAAATTTGGCCATAAAACAGAATGGTACAAGCTCAAACCAGAATCCGTCCTTGAAAATATGGCCAATGAAATTCTCTGGAAATTTGAGATACAAACAAATCACTTTATACCGGACAGAAACTTGCTAAATTGAGTGGTCGTGACTGCCCGCTGAACAACTCGGAAAAATGAAAAACAAGAGAAAATTGGAAAAGTACCAGAACTTTACCATAGAATAGAGAAAACTGTCAAGCATGAAGGTCAGAGCGATATATATGACGTTTGGCGCACTTAAAACCGTGACGGAAACAGTTGAATCGAAATTTGAATAATTAAAAAGCCGTGGAACAATCAAAGCTATTGAAACTACAGCGTAGGAGGGGGTCTCTAAGGATATTAGAAAAACTACGACCGATTTATGAAAACTTGTTGATACTCGGTCTATCTTACTCATGACTAGCAGATGTTTGATGTGAACATGCAAATTCATATAATAATAGTAATAATAAACAAAGAACTAGCCGTTTAGAGAATTTTGCTGAACCAGCAGACCACTGAGAGAAAATGCAAGGAGACAAAAAACTAACCAAATATCTGGACCTTGCCAGAGAAGAGAAAAAGCTGTGAAACAAGGTAACAGTGATATCAATTGTAGTTGGTGTCTTTGGAACAGTTACAAAAAATCTGGAAAAAGAAACTCGGATCATTGGTAGAATTGACACCTTCTAGACCATGGAATTACAAAAATCTGTAACGATTTTTAGAAGAGTTTTGGAGACTTTATAAGGACTCCAGTCAATTAGACTCCAGGGAAAAAAACATTAGTCAGAGCTGATGTAAAAATCTCACAAGTAGAAAAATAATAAGAAGAATTATAACAGTGGAGTCCCCGTAGTTAAAGTGCTGGATCACAGTCTCAAAGTAAATGAATTAGCACTACAGTCATGCTATTACCTCCACTTTCGGACAAATGCTTTTGGGAAAGGCATGAAACTTCTTAACCTTCCAGTTATGTGTTAAATAGCATCACTGCGGTTCTTCTTCACGGATGGTTTTGGCATTAGATACCCCCAAAAGATTGATATGCCATTGAAAAAGAAACCACACAAGATAATAATAATAATAATAATAATAATAATAATAGCAATAATACACCGCAACAAAATAGCAAATGCAGGTTGTGTGGTGACTGAGACGAAACGATGAATCCCATTATGAGCGAATGCAGTAAATTAGTACAAAAACAGTTTAAGACTAGATACGACTGGATGGGAAGATGATTCCCTGGGAATTGTGCAAGAAATTAAATTGACCATAGCAACAAATGGTATATGCACAATTCAGAATCACACGCATTAAATAACCTATAAAAATTGATATGCCATAAAAACCAAACAAAGATACACTGATATGAAAAACTTGTAAACAGAGATCAACTACAACAGCAGTAATAATTATAACAATAAGTTACTTCCTTATATTTATTAAGTATAAAAGAATTTGTCTCTTTTGTTTTGTTTAAAGGCATATCAACCTTCATGGGTTGTTTTATGCCCAAGCCATACTTATTGCTGAAAAGCAGTGGTAATATTTAACCAATAACTGGGTAAATAATAGGGCTCATACTTTTCTTAAGGATATTAGTTCGAAAGTGAACGATATAGTGCGACTGGAGTTCGGACTCGTTTGGTACGATGTCGCAGTCAAGCAAATTATCCACTACGCCACGGCAACTTCTTCCATTGAGTTGAATATTCGTGTTGATCACTGAGTGAATCCATTGAAAAGCGAAAAGAATACGTAGACCTCTTCAGATAATTTTACAAAGGGAAGAACTATGAACAGTCTAGTTTTAATAATTATCTTCATCATCATCATATCGTGCCACTAGCACGGATTTCTCTAACTCTCTCTCGCCCTTCGGCTCAATCATCTATCGCTTCCAGCAGGTCTTCTAGACTACATCTTGTATCTGTACAGAGATGTTGTAGATAAGTTCTAGTTGGTCGTCCGATTCTTGCTAGTCACCCAGCGCTTGCTCGTCCATATGAGGGATTCACAGGAATATATCACTTGTTAGTTCGTCCTTACTTCTCCAGCGGTGTCCCCGATGTATGGCTCGTCTAATTTAGATGCTTTTCGAGATGAGGGATAGGTGGCTGTACGGCAGATATTTTGTGGGATGTTGCCTCCAGGACTTGTTCAACGTCCCTCGTAGCATTCTTGTGTAATTTCCGTCAAGCTTTTTCTCCATAGATTTAATCAGCGTCCACGTAGTGCATCCATATCATAGTATTGACACGACCGTTGCTTGGAAAAATTGCGTTTTATTTTATCGCATAGGTGTAACTTTCATATGACCGATAGCCTATCGATAGCTATGCCTTCCCTAGTAGTGTGTTGTCATTTTCGGTAGATTAGAAACTTCTTCCAAGGTAGGTGGACTTGTCCACTTGTTTCAGGGAACCACGATTTATTGTGGTGGTATCACCTCTTTGATGTAACACAAATAATTCAATTTGACATCAGTTATTTGTTAGTACAAATTTAAATCGTTATACACGGTGCCTTCAATAGGTTTCAAGGCTTTTTTTTGTACAGGTATTTAAAATTGTCCTAGACTCTTGAAAGTTCAATATGTTATTGCTATACATCTAATGAGATGACTGACTAATTTTTATGATTTCAGGTTCAAAGATACAGCTACAGCAGCAATTGGAATACACCCCACTAAATCCTGATTGTCACAGCTGGTGAATTTCAAAAATGCAATCTGGACAAAGAACGATATGGAATAAAAATCTGTGTTAAACTTGGAAAAAATGCCACAGAAACGTATGGAATGCTTCAGATTACTTTTGGAACATCTTGTATGAATTGAGCATCAGTTTTTGAATGGCATAAGAGATTCAAGGAAGGCAGGGAGTCTGTGAGCAATGATGAGAGGTGTGGGAGGAGTAAGGAAGTCAATATACCAAAGTTGATTGGCCAAAGAGTTAGGGTTAGGGTTACCTTTTTGAGGTTTTAAGAGAGTTCAGGAAGAGATTCCGTCGGAAGAGGCCAGCACTCTTCAAATCGGGTCAGTGGTATTTCCACCTGGACAATGCACCAGTCCACAACTCCATTCTTGTCACAGATTATTTGACCAAGATGGGTATCAAGACTATTCCACTCCCTCCCTCTAGTCCAGACCTTGCTCCTTGTGACTTCAAGTTATTCCCTAAGCTCAGAGGCTGTCGTTATGAGACAACTGAGGAGATGGAAGAGGCTGTGATGAAGGTCATTGACTCGCTCACACAAGAAGACTTCCATGGGACCTTGAAGAAGTTGTTGGTACTGTACAACAAGTGCATTGCTGTCGGAGGAGATTACTTCGAAAGGGACTGGAGTTTTATGTGTGTACTATCAATAAAATTACCCATACGAAAAAAAGTCTGGAAACTTATTTAATGATCCTCGTACATATTCAATTTGTTAGTGAATAGTCTTTTGGTAAATTTATTTCAAACACGTTTGGGCAAATTTAGTAGTACACATTTAGGTGTTATTATTGTTTGTTCTCTGTGTTGCTATTGTTTGCACAGAGATAAATAGATTCAAGTATTATCATTAAACACTAATAATTAGATTCAACACAATTCTTTCATAGCCCAGTCGGCTGGGGCTGTAGAATACACCGACTGCACATGTGCAGAGGGGTAAGACTTCCTCCCAATTAGTGTACTGATTATGACACTAAACAATCTGATGGTGAGGTTACATTGATGCCGGATCTTCGGGAACAACTCCTTCATTGCCATTGCTCCCGGAATGGTAACACTTGATAGGACCCTAAGTATGAGTTAAATAGAACTAACTGCATATTTATGCTAAACTGAATTGTTTGAAGTAGAACTGTTGAGCTAAACTGAATAATTTGAAATAGAAATGTTTTCCCAATTAAAGTGTACTTACATTTAAACTGCGTGCTTATGCTAAACTGAATTGCTTGAAATGGAACTGTTTTTGACATTGAAACTGTACTTACACTAAACTCAATTGTTTATTATAGAATTGTTTTGAAATTTATCTGTGTGTAAAAAAAATCTGTTCTTATACTAAACTGAATTAGCGGAATTATAATTGTTTGACTAAAGTGAATTGCTTGAAATAGAAATGTTTTGACAATTAAACTGTGTACTTATGCTAAACAGAATTGTTTGAAACAGAACTATTTGCATAAAAATGTATTTGGCGTTAAATAACCTGCAAACCAACTATTCTTTCATTTGTACTTGGTTAAAATGTTCAAAGTATTTCTTTGTTACACTAATTCATGTTTCGTACATAAATAATGGATTTCAAGCATAACTCTACAACACTAATTATTCAGTTGAGCATTGCTCGTTCGTTTGCACACAGTTAAATGGTTTCAAGCATCGCCAGGTAACACTAACAATTCAATTTAGAATCAATCATCCGTTGGCACAAATTTATATGATTAACAGTTTTATTTGATGGGACCCCAAAAGGAACAACAGCTCCGATCCAAAGTGAACCTGGAAGTAATGGCAATGAAGAGGCTCTTCACACTCCCCAAATCTTCAAAAATCGAGGCTCACCATAAGATAGTTTTTGTGTTATATCCAGGAAACTTGTCTTGGGGTCTGATCCCTCCGTTCTTTAGAAGAGCGAATGTTCCACATTGTTATGATCTAGACATGAAAATTCAGGCAATGGAGGACTTCCGCTAAACTTCTTGTTTCAAATTTCAGGTTTTAGACATTTGGAGCCTCGTCTAGGGAAACAATTATTGTCGCAGAAAATAGTATGTTTGACACGGGTTAAAATCTTGGAAGATACAGTTAGCAGTCTGTGTATTCTAAACCCCGAAGCGACTGGGCCAGATCTGTTCGAGTTGTGAGAAGAGTCCGGGAGAATTGACGATACTTGCTTTCACTTAGAATTCACCGAAGGTCACCATTTAGTATTTGTGTGATAACTCACTTATAATATGATAAACTTAGAAATTAATTCATCTAATATATTTGAGTCACTGCAATAAAATATTTAGCGATTTTCTTTTATATTTGAAATCGGGTATGGATATGACTGTCAGTATGAATTGCTAATGCTGCATTTTCGTGCCGAAGTGACGGATTACTTTGCGGCAGAGAAATTTTTGATCTATTAATATCGGTAACATAACGTTAATACAGTTTAATTCTTGTTTCTTGACGGACATAAAAAGAAATATTGATTTGTTCAGCTTCTAAAGGTCGTCTTTTGGACCATTTTTATCAAAGATTTTAGGTGGTGGTAGATTGTGAAAAACAAAACATAAGCGATACACTACACAGATCAAGAGATGAAAAAGAATGAGATCCCCATCATTTGCCAAAAATATGGTATTTTCTAATGATCAATGTAATTCGAAGAAGCGACAGAAGGGCTGGAACTTCTCAATAGTCATACATTAAATAATTTTGGTGCGGAAACTGCAAAGGTTTAATATAGTTATTTACCTTACAAACATTATCAGTAAAAAAAATCATCGGAAGAGTTCACAACTCATCCAATTTATATATCTTTTATTTTTCCTTTCAAATGAGGGAATAATAATAAGAAAAGGAGTTCAAATTGTGGCGAATTTCTTAGTGTTTCAGTAAAATAGTACACATGTTTCATGGTTCTGAGAAATTTTCTTTGATATTTAATTATATATATATATATATATATATATACTTTCCTGCCGGGGGTTGAGCACTCTCGCGAAGGAAGAACGGATGTCACACTTGTAATGTAAGGTTCTTCTAAACGAATTGAGCACTCTGGCATCCGATAGCGCAAAAGTGTAAGCAAACAAAAGCTACTACATATGCATTATAATTCCTGAGCTGACGGATGTCACCAAAATGGCTGAGCGTTTAGAGGCCATGTCTAGCGTAATGTTAGGCGGGTTTCGATTCCAGCTTGAATCGTCCTGCGTGTTTAGCCACACTGAAAAACTATCATACAAGGAAAGAGTCTGCTAGTGGATGACAATATATATATATATATATATATATATATATATATATATATATATATATCGGCTCATTGATATAGTGGTTAGAGTGTTCGCCAATGGCCCAGGAGACCGGGTTCGATCCCAGATCGAGTAATAACAAAAGACTTAAAAAATGGTACTTGATTCCACCTTGCTTAACACTTAGCATTATAGGGTACGTAGCAAGGATAAAGTGAAGCAATCCAGGGAAATGAATAGCGCCCTCCCCTAAAATCCCTGTTGTAACTATTGAAAAGGGAGCCTCCGGGTTGCTCTCTATTACAGTCACTAACTTTATTTCCTATATATATATATATATATATATATATATATATATTGCAGTCAACCGATAGACTGTTTCGTTGTATCAAGGTACTTCATTGTGGCTTGACCCGTCTGATGCTTAAAGCTGTGATCGAAATGCGACTGATGTTAAGTCAGCCGGACATCTTAACTTACAGCCATCTTCATTTTCAGCGTATGTGAATGAATTTTTGTACATATATATTGTATCTACTTATACGTTATCAGGTACCAGGAGGATTCAGTTCTTGGGAAGAGCCAATGTTCCACATTATTATGACCTAAACATGAAAGTTCAACTAATGGAAAACTTCTGCCAAACTTCTTGTTTCAAATTTTGGTTTAAGACATTTGTAACCTCGTCTATAGAAACGGATATTGTCGCAGAAAATAGTATGTATGACATGAGTTCAGATCTTGGAAGAGACTGTTTGCATTTCACGTCGCCCTACGACCCTTGGTAATGACACGAATCCATTTGTTCTATCCCGAAATAGGGGTAACTTGCTGTAGAATACACCTTCTGCTTCTCTGTAGAGGGGTAAGACCCCTCCCACACACACAGTGAGTGCACTGTATATGACACTAAATTAGCTGATGGTAAAGTTTCAGAAATTCATTGCCATCGCTCCCAGGTCCACTCTGGCCCGGAGTAGTAGCACCTGATAGGGTCCTATATATGGGTCAAGTGGATGTAAACTGTGTTATTACGCTAACCTGAATTGCTTGAAATAGGACTGTTTTGACATTTAAAATGGATACTTATGCTAAACTGAATTAATTGAAATAGAACTGTTTTGACATCGAATCTGTATCAATACAAAACTGAATTGTTTGAAATAAAAATGATTTGATATTTAACAGTGTAAAGAAAAAATATACTTATTCTAAACCAAATTGTTTGAAATAGAACTGTTTACATGGATAAAAATGGATTCGGCATTAATAACCTACAATGGTTTATGTGCCCCAAAACCAAATCAAACTATCTATGGGTAAATAGTAGAGCTGACTGGGTTCTTTAGCCTTTGCTAGGTAACCAGTATAAAGAAAAGATAAAATTCTAATTCGAATCAGTTTTACTCAATTTTAAAAGCTCCATCGAGTCCCATCCTGTCTGTGGTGGAGGGATTAGGTAAATATAATCATTCTCGATGATAAATCATCATCATAATCTGCTTTATTTTTAAACATTGAGAAATTATTTCTAATTAAAAATTAGGTTGCTATTTACCCTAACTCCTTTGTACAACACACATACAAACACGCGCACATTATATAAGGCCAATGCATTTGTACCACATACACGTCAACGTTAGATCAAGCATATGCATTTGTACCACATGCACATACACATTATAATATCCAAATACAGTTGTACCCTGCAAAAACACACACATTATATAATCAAATGCATTTGTACCACACACACACACACATACACACACACACACACACATACACGCAAACACAAACAAACAGATTATAGTACCAAATGCATTCGCACCACACACACACACACACACACACACACACACACACACACACACACACATTATATTACCAAATGCATTTGTTCTCCCAACACGTTATATTACCCAGATACATTTGTACCACACACACAAACACACATATATTACCAAATGCATTTGTACCACACATACATTATATATATATATATATATATATATATATATATATATATATATATATATCTGTGTGTGTGTGTGTGTGTGTGTGTGTGTGTGTGTGTGTGTGTGTGTGTGTTATTTATATTTTCATATTTGAACATGGACTACGATTTTAGCCGCCGACTTTGCGTAGATATAGAGATAGATAACGCCCGAGTAGCAGTTCATTACATTCCATTAAATACTATATCGTCTGAAGTGCCTTAAAGTTAAAGATATTAACCGAGCCTTTCACTTGCATCCGTATCAAGGGAATAGGGGGTCCATAAATTCTCTTGTTAGTCAAGCGAGGAAAACTCATCTAATCTCACTCAGCCCGTCACTTTAGCTAAAGATGCATGCCATAAACGTCATATGGAATAAACAGTTTATTTAGTAAATGGACCTAGCCAAATCACTCCAGCACAAAATATATAATCGACAAGACAAAACATCGTTAAATAATAATAATAATATTAATAATATTATTTCGATTATATTAATTACTATGTTAAGTTATTAATTATTTTTGATATATTGATAACTGTCATTACTTTTCTGCTAAAAAATATTGTTTTGTAAAAAATAATAATATTGTGTTATATCAATAACAAATATCATTTGGCACTAAAAATAATGCACTCAAATTCCAGTGGAACAAAATCAGCTAAGAGTGAAAAACTCTCAAAAGAGTACAATAATAATAATAATAATAATAATAATAATAATAATAATAATAATAATAATAATAATAATGAGGGTGACGATTGTACCGATTGTGACTGGTGCTTTTGGCACAGTAACTAAAGGAGTATTAAAGGGCCCGAAGGCCTTGGAAGTTGGTGGCCGAGTGGAGACCATCCAAACGACAGCATTTTTAAAAAACGGCCAGAATATTCAGAAGAGTCCTGGAGACAAAAGGAGACTTGCTGTCACTTAAACTCCAGTGAAAGACCATCAGCTAACTCTTACAAGAGAAAATAATAATAGTAATAATGATAAAAGAGTATGACACGAGGCATGACAGGATGGGCAAGGTGGTCCACTGGGAATTGTGCAAGAAATTTGACCATACGAACAAAAGTTATATGCAAAAACCAGAATCTGTGCTGGAGAATGACACACACAAACTCCTATGAGACTTTGAAATAAAAACGGATCATCTAATCTCGACAAGACAACTAGAACTTATTATAATCAACAAAAGAGAGAACTGGCAGAATTGTTGACTTCGTTGTCCCGGTGGACCGCAGAATAAAATTGAAAGGATGCGAAAAGTGGGATTAGTACCTCGACTTAGCAAGGAAATTGAAAAAATGAGGAACATGAAAATGACGATTATACCAATTGTAATTGGTGCTCTTGGTAAAGTCTCCAAAGGATTGGTAAAAGGACTGGAGAACTTGAAAATAACGGGACGCGTGGAGACCGTCAAAACTACAGCATTGCTGAGATCAGCCAGAATAGAAGAGTCCTGGAAATTTCAAGAAAACTTGCTGTCTCTCAAATTCCAGGAAAAACCATCAGCTAACGCTGATGTGAGAAACTCTCAAGAAGTAAATTAATAATAATAATAATAATAATACAAACGGATTACCTAATCCCGGCCAGAAGACCAGACCTCATAATAATCAACAAAAGAAAGAGAATCTGCAAAATTGTTGACTTTGCTGTCCCGGCTGACCACAGAATAAATCTGAAGGAAAGTGAAAAGAAGGATAAGTACCTCGACCTTGCTAGAGAATTGAAAAAACTGTGGAACATGAAAGTAACGATTGTGCCAATTGTGATTGATGCGTTAGGCACAGTAACTAAAGGATTATTAAAGGGCCTGGAGGACTTGGAAGTTAGCGGACGGGTAGAGACTAACCGAACGACGGCATTGCTGAGGACGGCCAGAATACTGAGATGAGTCCTGGAGACTTGAGGAGACTTGCTGTCACTCAAGCTCCAGTGAAAAACCATCAGCTAATACTGATGTGAAAAGCTCTAGAGGAGTAAACAATGATAATAATTATTATCATTATTATTATTATTATATTTCTTGCGAGTTTTTCCCATCAAAGTTCGGCAAGTCACATCGGCTCACAAATCCTTTTTTTCGTATTCTGGCCGATCTCAACAGTGCTGTAGTTTGGATGATCTCGGTTTGTCCCCTGATTTTTAACATCCTCCAATCCACTTTCCAAGCCTTTAGGGACCTTTCCAAACGCACGTTACAATTATAATCGTAACTCTCATGATCCACATCTTTTTTAGTTCTCCGATGAGGTCCAATTACTTGTCTCTCGGTTCGTTTTCTTTGATATTCACCCTGTGGTCCGTTGGGACTGTAAAAGCCACTACACCGCAGGTTCTGTTTTAAGTCTGGTCTTC
>CAUZXS010000026.1:0-65256 GCA_963585895.1 Sepioteuthis lessoniana | reverse complement strand
CATGTATAAGTATATATATATATATATATATATATATACATGTATGTATATGTATATATGTATAAGTATATATATATATATATATATACATGTATGTATATGTATATATGTATAAGTATATATATATATATACATACATGTATGTATATGTATATATGTATAAGTATATATATATATATATATATGTATGTATATATGTATATGCATATGTATGTATATGTATATATATATATATGCATATGTATATATATATATGTATATATGTACGTATATATATGAAGCTGAAAAGGAATATGCAAAAGAAGGCATGTCGCTGGGCAATCAACATAACCAATAAGTTACAACACGAGAGGAGTTGTAGAATATATCAAGGTTTTTAATACATGCTGACACAGACAGATATTAAGGTGACTGCTATATTACCAGTGGATTATACCTAATGTAAATGTCTTTTTTACTTTCTTTTTCCTTTGTCTCTTCTTTCTTTACATTGAGAGAGAGAGAGAGAGAACGTACAATTGTAATTCTTAGGAAGGGTGGAGGGAGGAAAAGGCTTTCAGTTTTAATTATCTCTTTGACGGGTTTCTTCTGAGAGTGTTTTTTCTCTTACGGGCTAGCGGGATTCTGTACAGTTTGGCTTGATGGCCCTTTATCTTCTTCTCCAGTATTATTTCCGCTTTTCCCAGGAGTTTCAGCGACAATTTTAATACATCTGGTCACTCCAAATGCTGTCCTGAAACCTGACTCTGCTTCTTCGGCCGGAGTCGTGGCGACACTTTCAACACCTCTGGTCACGCCAACTGCTGTCGTAACAATTTTATTCTTCATTCCTATTTCCGCTGATAAAAAGGGGGCTTCGGGCTTTAGGGTTCTGGCCAATCATTTCGCCTCTTTCTCCTTCCTTCACCCTGTCAGGCGTTTCGTTCAGACTACTATCTCTATCCACCCATGTGATGTTATGGAATACAGATAGCTTGACCTACATTCTAATTTCCTCTTTTAAGGAATTGACCTCCATTCCTTATTCCTCCTTTTAACGGTCAATTTTTGAGGTCTGTTAATTCAAACATGGAGGGGTTGGGGAAATTTCTTATTTCTCTCCTCTCACTGGGAGACCATGTGACAATATATATATGTGTGTTTGTATGTATTTACATGTATGTGTATGTGTGTGTATATGTATATATATGTGTGTGTGTGTGTGTGTGTGTGTGTGTATTTATATATATATATATATATATATATATATATAAGAGAGAGAAGATTGACTTTTCCCTTCACTCTGATTGTGATATGTTATGAAATTGTCTCTGCGATATGGTTTAAAAACAAATTTTAAAAAATTAGAATATTTTTCTATGAAATGCATTTTTACAACAGTATTGTGGAAAACCATCTTACACTCATTTGGAATGTATTTTGCAACACATTTAAGTAGACTTTGGAAAGCATTTTAGTGACTTGCCACTTAAAATTTTTATTTAAGTATCCTCATTTGTGTGTTTGACATGTCAAGTTTAAGAAGCACATAAGCATGAACATGGCAAAAACGTCCTGCTGCCCACAACCAATCATACCGGCATCAGTCTATTCCAACAGTTCCCTCTTGGAGCAATGATGGTGTTGATGTTGTTATCTTGGAATTCCTGGGACCTGGCTTTTCTAGGTATTTTCGGCTGCATCCAAGACCATGTCTGCCGCAAATGTACAGATACCAAGCTTTTATCTAAGCCTAAAGGGCAGAGACCTCATTTACTAAGTTTAGGTTGGCCTAACACCAGATGTATGAGGCACCTTGGGAGAATTAAAGTCACTTCAGTAATTGATATTTGAGATTATCTTCCTAACCATTAAACCACAAAAAGCTACCTCCAAATGAAGAAGAGTTGATTACAATTTTGATATGCTTTGTAATATTGAAAAATATAAACCTCAGTGAAAAGTTATGCTTTGATTTCAATTTAAATTGACAAGAATGCTATCTTATCTTTTAAAAGAAAAATTGATTTCTTTGGAAAAAAAGTTTATAAAACTGGTTTAATTTTCTTATACTCACACATACACACACACACATTAAGTTGCATTGACAGCATGGAGCTCTTGGCTCTTTCTTACCATCTATTCCCATGATCTCTCGCTCTTGGCAGGTCTTCCTGGTTGCTTCCTGTGTTTGTACAGAGCTGATCCAAGTCATTCTTTGCAGGAGTCCATAAGAGAATGTAGCTAATGAGTTAGTCCTTGCTTCTCTAGCAGTGCCCCGCATATCTCTATTCCATAGCCTAGAGTAAGCCCCAGGAGGCATTGGCTTCTATGTGAATGCAAATAAAACAGTGTCTTAAACAAAAAGGGGCTATCTTTTCTAAAATTAGTAAACCAGTTCATGTACCTCAGGAGCAACATCTCTCATTTACTGAAAGTGTGGTCAATATTGTGAAGTTGTGGAATGCTCTCAACAGGTTATTGATCATATGGAAATCTGGTCTATCTGATAAAATAAAACAGAATATCATCGAAGCTGTAGCTCTGTCCATACTACTAGCTAGATGCACCAGATATGCACTTACAAAATGCATGGAAAAAAAGCTTGACTGGAATTATACAAGAATGCTGCATGCTGTCTTGAGCAAATCTTGGAAGCAACACTTCAGAAAACAGCAGCTTCCCATCTTACAGATCATTGAAGTTAAACAAACATGTACACATGTACACACACACACACACACACACAGAGTTATATTTACAATATTTTACAGCTTGCTAACTCAACCACTTATTTGCCACTTCCTTGTTATTGAGTAATTGTGAACTGCTCTAATAGACTATTATTACAATGTAGATAGTTTGATTCTCACTAGGTAACCTACTTTTGTGACTGTGCCAGATTAAGCTAAGCTTAGTAAATAACTATTTGCTTTTAGTTTCAAAACATCAAAATAAATTTTGTCTTATTTTTTATGGAGAAAAATTGAGCTAAACATACATCTCAACCTTTTAAAAGGTTAAAAAAATTTCACTAAAACTTCATTAACCTATGAAGTTAAATGAATTCTCACTTATTTTTGATACAAAACCTTTTTTTAAATCTTATTTTTTATTAGTATAAAAAGAGAGGTGTGATGTAATACTAAATGTCAATGAAATCAAGGTGACAATCTTATTCCCATATCTTCCCCACCTATCAACTATTAATCAAATATTGAAAGAGTATTGAGATAAAACAGCTAAATATATGAAAGTACATAAACAAATAATGCATGCCAACAATAAAATCTTTACTCAATTTGAGTTCGAAAGTTGAAACTTCATTAAAAAAAAAACATTTTTAAGATTTTTAAACTTCAGTTCTAATCTATAACTTATAGAATGAGAACAAAGCAAAAGTATTTCTATTCTGTTTAGATCTAAAATCAGTTCTCATTTTATTAAACCAACATATTTTCAGCCTAATAAACACAGATGTATCAATCCAACCCAGTTGTTTGGGGGGCAGAATGCATCTGATGTTTAGGCTTCAGTCCTGGAGATTTGGAGAATGTGCCATTAATCTTCTTTGACCTAGAGTGGGAGTACCTGATAGGGTCCCATCTATGGGTCAAATAGAACAGTTTGGTCATTTAACTGTGTGCAAACAAATGACTGATGTCAAATTTAATTGTTTGAGTTATATATCAATACTTGGAACCATTCAAATGTGTGCAAATGAATGATTAACGTTGAGTAGAATTATTACTGTTAAATAGAAATACTTGAAACTCTTGAACTGTGTTCTGAAATTTAATTATTGGTATTACTTACCTATACTTGAAGCCACTTCACTGTGTGCAAACAGATGATTAATATTAAAGAGAATTATTTCTGCTAAATATAGCAATACTTGAAATCAATTAACTGTATGTAGGCATAAGCATTACTTGTGTGGAAATAAATTAGCTCTCTTTTAAATAGAATTACCTACAAATGATTTACTTACAAATTATAATTATCTCCATATAACTGTGTGCAAACAAATGAGTTCTGACTTGTTTACAAACTATTTATGTAGAAATCATCTATTTAATCTGTGTATAAACAGGATTTGGCATTAAATAACCGACAAGGGTTGATATGCTATAAAACCCAACCAACCGACAAATACATAAAGGCCAAATTTTCCTTACAATTAAAAAGCACAAAAAATGCACAATATAAGCAGTGACAAGTTGAATTCATAATTACCAAACTACCTAATCCTGGGCAATGCCCATTCATCTTAATAGTAATTTCTATATTTACACACACAAAAGGAAGGAAGGAAGGAGAGAAAGAAAGAGAAAGCTTAGTTATAAAGCAAACTACAAGGGGCAGCAATTGGGCTGTATTAGCTATTTCAGATTAAGTAGGAATGAGGCTAAGCTAAGATTATCATGGAGAAACTCATAAGAAGGTTTAAAGCATAGACTTTCAATGAGAACCTGCTTTACACAAACACTTATCCCCAAGGTGTGTCTTGTCAGGAATAGTGATTATTTTTGAAAAAACAATATTGAAAATATCAAGATGTGACTAAACTCTAGTCAAAATAACAGATTTTGTTTTAAAATTAATAACCTTACTAATAATATATATACACACACACACAGACCAGTGGCAAAGGGTGAAGAGAAAAAAACGAGGGCCTTACTCTTTACCTCTGGAAAATTATTTCCCTCCCCTCTTTGTGAATGTGATGCAAACTTATTTTTATGTGAGAAAATACTCTTCTATAAATGAGCCCTGCTTAAGACTTAATATTTCCCCATTAATAATGTGGCAGTGATGACGACTGCTATTGGTTATGAGAGAAAAGAATAAAATCTACAAATAAGTTATTAAAATGGATCTGTAAATCAATTCAACCCTTACCCTAACCCACACACACCCACATATATATATATATATATATATATATATATATATAGAGAGAGAGAGAGAGAGAGAGACACACACACACTAAGGCATGCAGTTCATTATGCGAGCTAATCGCCAAGGTGATGAAGCATTCCTGGAAAATCATTTGACTCTTTCATCAGAGAATATGATGCAAACTAATTCTAATGTGAGAAAATACACTTCAACAAACAGGCCCTGTTTTAGACTTAGTGTCCCCCCGCTTATTTGTAATAATCTGGCAGTGATGACAACTGCTATTGGTTACGAGAGAAAAGAATAAAATCTACAAATAAGTTATTAAAATGGATCTGTAAATCAATTCAATTTTTTGTTTTTGACAAATTCATCCATTACTTAGTTGTAAAAAGTATCAGCATCAGGTTCTACCTTCATCTTCAAAAGATATTTATTCATAGAAATGAAAACCAAATAACTTAATAGCTTTTCACTATGGGGAACACCTATGATTTACACATTTTAGTGAAGAAGACACGAGGAAGAATGAAGCAGATGTGGTTGATCAGAATCAGACCTAGTAATTTGATGACTTCTGCCGGAACTTGGTTTAGTTCAAGTTCCTATATTATCTTGGCAACTTCTTAGATGCTTTTGCAACATATGCAACATCAACTGATTTCAGCTTGCATTTCAATCTATCTAAATCTAATATGTTTTTATGTAGATATCAAACTCTTTTTGTAAACGTGAAAAAGCATTGGATTTAACTATTCAACAAATCTGAACTCTGCATTGTTTTACATCTTATATATGTATATGCTCCTCCTTTTCTGTGGCTGCTGGGTTTTGATCCCAGCTTGAAGCATCTTGCAGGCCTAGCCACACTGAAAAGGTGTGATACAGCAAATCAGTCTATCTGTGGATGACAATTTACACACATACACATGATTATTTTATATATATATATATATATATATATATATATATATATATATATATATATGCAGCATTTTTCCTTTTAAACATGCTTGATTGAATTAGACAGACTTCTGCATAATCTATAAGTGATCTTTTAAGTCTTTGTATGATTCACGTGACATCTAGATGGAATGAATTCAAGAAGGCACCATATTTTTCCCAAACCCCAGCTGGAGCCATCTTCAGGGAAATGAACATTTTTAAATGGCAAACACAATGATGAGATGTATGCATTTATTTAAAAATTAGGTGAAAGAACAAGTGGGAGGGAAATTTATAAAAAAGAAAAAAAAAAAACTTTACTGGAGGTAAGAGGAAGAAGTAGTGGGAAATGTGGCTGCTACATCTGAAATTGATCTTGTTTAACAAATGTTGGTTAATTTCCATATAGAGAGCTTTAAGAATTTGGAGATTTTTGTTTTTTTCCTGTGATATGGAGGTGATTTCTGTTAGAATTTTTCTGTAGTTGGAGGAGGCACACAAATGTGTTTTTATATATATATATATATATTTATTTATTTATTTATTTATTTATTTGTTTTTATTCATTTATTTTTTTTGTTTATAAATAAAAAAATAGATAAGTAAATATATATTAGATATATATATTTAATTCATGGGTTTCATGAAGTTTTTTGCAAAACAATGATCATCAGGCAGTTAAGAAAATGAAATGAATAAAAAAATACAGACAAAAACCGTTGGGATTTTGTATGAAAGTTTACGTGTGGTTGTGAGTGTATGTGGGTGTGTGTGTGTGTATGCATTATAGTTATGTTTGGATGTGTGTTTTTATGAGGTAGGTTAAGCCAGGCTACAAATGCAGCGTATTGTGTAAGCGGATGTGAATTCATGAGTCTATCTTGATATTTCGTTACATTATTTTTTTTCTCTGTGTGTGTGTGTGTGTGTGTGTGTGTGTGTGTGTGTGTGTGTGTAGGTGACTATAGCTATGGAACAAAACATCATCACTGCATGTCGAGGGGAATGAATAAAGATCTGATTTGTAAGCATATTTGAACGGTTGTATCATGGTAGACCAGAATCACAGTGGGTATATTGTATTGTGATGTAATATGTTGGTGTAATATTTAGGGGAGGGAATTGGGCTAGGGTATAATAATAATGAATTTGTGAAATGTTGTGTAAATATTATGTATACTATAGTTCTCTTTGGTGGTATGTGCGTAATAAGATAATAAAGGGGTTACAATAATAGTGTGTTTATGTACAATGATGATTATAACTGAAGAGTAAGGTGTTGTCATTGAAAAAAAAAGGAAATTGACGAAGGAAATAGATGACGGGTTTGAGTGGTATGGGTAATAGTTGAGCGGTTGGGGTGGTTATTTTTAATAGTTATGTTTTGTGTTGATGTTGTGTGATATATACACTATTGTAGAAAAGGGTAGATAAGATGAATGTAGAGCGTTGGGGCCTATTCTTAATTCTCATAAAAAAGTAAAATTAACAGATAGTAGAGGCATATGGATAAGAGTATCTGAAAATATCAATATTCAATATTCTCTGTTCAATCTTTTGGAGAATCTTTTTAACTAATTGCATTTTTTTATCATTCTGTTTGATTTATTTCCAGTTTTTCTCCGATATATACTCACACATATGTGTATGTATTTATAAATTCTCAAAGCACTGAAGTTTCTTTTATCATGACAACTTTTTGATATTCTGGTTTAAATATTATAAATAAATTTTTCATTGTGTACTTATCCTAAGATCAAATTAAGAATTTTTTTTTCTCAGTTTGTATTTATAAGAGACAAGAAGTTGTTTAAGAATGTGTTGCACTGATGTTTATCTGGATAGAATAATAATAAAAGCAGAATATCCATGGGGGACTGGTTTTTTTTTTTTTTCATTTATTCCATTTCCATTTTTTTTTTCTAACTTTCCTACAGTTTTTAGAAAACTAAAAAAAAAGATATCTAAGAATGACTAAAAGAATCAACAACCCACTTTAAAAAAAAATTTTTCATGTAAAAAAAGACTTCTGTTAATTTTTTTTTTTTTTTAATTTTTCATTTCTTAAAAGGAAAAATAAGGACAAATATTTATAAAAACAAATTAAAAATTACTACATTATGTTTGTATGTTTTATTAAAATTTTCAGCTATAAAATCACAGAGACAGTTATTTATAAAGTTTTGAAAGAATTAAATAAAAAAAAACAATCAAACGATTAATTTGTTATTTATTATTAAAAATTACTTAAACCAGATTTTGTTTTCAAATCACAATTCTCTGATGGGAGAAAATTGGTCCCCCATACCCACATTAATCATTGCAGAGTTTCCATCCTAAATTGAACTCATGAGTCTTCACCAAAGGGATAGCAAGATTATGCTTTTTCCATTTGACGGTGGCAAGTCACTAACATGGGATTTGCTGTGATATATTTTTTGTGGCAATCTTGTTGTGTAATACCTTGGATCTTGAATTGGCTGCCTGAAAAACCAATGATTGCAAACTGACAGGTTTGTTGTTGTACTAGAGACTGTCAAAACTTTTGACCTCATCCAACTTCACAAGTTTGATAGAAAGGCTTCTTGTCTAAAGAACAAGCCTCATGAAATGGAGTAGCTGATGCAATGCATATCTTGTTGGCAACTCCATTGCTATTTTATCTGAGGAACTAGTCAATATAGATAGAGTGAAATACATTTGCATTCATTCACAAAACAGATTTAGATACTATGTTACCATATGTTTTACAAGAATCTTATTTATAACTACTAAATATTTTTATATTGATCCTCTAGCTCTCTAGATCTATTTGATATTCAGGTCTCTGTCTATGATATCCATACATTGTATGTTTTTTTTTTTTTTTTGTTTTTTTTTAAATTTTAAAGAAAGTAAAACTGAGGTTGTCAAATATGCTATCATTTAACTTGACTGCAAAAATATGAATTCCTATTATGTGGAGCTATGTTAATGAAAATTAAAGATTTGAATTTGTATTTTAGTATTAAAAAATATGAATCCCTCAGATGTCAAATCTAATGTATAAAGCTACAAATTTTTGTCAGGCTGATAAGATGTAAATTTCATAACATTTGAATAGAGTCAGATGTATCTTTTTGTAAGAATGTTTTTTTTCTTAATGTCAATCTTTCTTTATAAGGTTTTGAAAAGATTTTTATTTTTTATTTTTCTTCAGTCAAAGTTCCAGCTTTTTCCACTCTATGACCAACTTAAAAAAGTCGACGCCAAATCCTCACAAGTTTTTGTTCCCAACTTGCTGTATCGATGCCTCGAGTCAGGTAAAATCTTTCCCCTCCCCACAGGTGTGTTGACTGCCTTTCAGCCATCATGGATGGATCATCAAATAGGATTCCAGCTCCCGAACTTGTCGATGTACCTGGGAAACGAAAGTTGCCCAGACGAGGTACTGATGCTTCTGTAGAGAATGACCTGCCTACTCCAGCACTGCCCAATCAACCAAACCCCAAGCGTAAGATTCCTAAACGCTCCATAGCCTCTGTAGGAGAGGTCCCAAGAGAAGCATCTATGCCCCCGGTAGTCAACCCTCCTTGCATCAGAGGCAAGGGGTCTAAAAAACCCTTGACTGCCACTGCGTCTAGTGGCAATTTGCCCGGTGAAAATTCTTCTTTGGCAGCATCTTATCAATCTTCGAGTACACGCAAAGGTCCCCCAAGAATGGTCAATGCAAAGTCAAACATCAAGCTGAATGGTAACTTGTCACCATCCACTGAGCATATGGCTGTCACTCGTACGGCTGTTAAAAAAACTAGTAGCCTACTCCCTAATGGCTTACTAAGTCGGATAAGTCAGACTCCATCCCCTGCCAAGCGCAAAACCTCACCTATGAAAAGATCTACTTCTGTTGTCAATGGACCCCTCAACAGGTTCCTCGTCCCTACTGCTCAAGCAGTGGCTAGAATTTCCAAAAAGACTGTTTCTCCTGTGACTAAAGCTGTAGCTTCTGCTCCAGCATCTCCAAAAAATAAAACCCCCAAAGCTTCTGTTACAAAATCCGGAGGGCCTAAAATTGCCCGGCCAGTTAGAACTCTCAGAAACTCTGTGGATAATTCAAAGTAAGATATTTTTACAATTATCTTTTTGTTGTGTAGCCTTTATTTTTGTCTGCTGTTTTCTGTTGTAATGACAATAAACTAAAAAAAAAGTTTTTATTCAGATATTTAGAAATAGATTTACTCGTAATTTACCTTACTAACAGATAGAATACTTTTGAGTTGCATCATTTTATGATTGTAAAGAAAATTTCAGTATTTGAAAATACTCGATACATAAGTAAATAATAAACAAAACTGAAAATATTGCTAATGAATTACAGCATAAATAAGATTTATAAAAAATGATATTAATCTTTTTGTCTTGAAAAGTTACTTTTGATATGATTATTCAGAAATGAAAACTTTTATTTCATGATCAATATTGATGTCATTTACATTACATGTATTTGTTTTTACTTATAGGATAATGTAATTCAGTGGAATGGTCTAAATCAGTAATAGGGAATAATTTCATTAAAAAGCAAAATGTTTCTTGATTTCAATATTTTTAGGGTTCCCAAGTAAAATGCTTTTCAAAGCTCTTTATTCATAGGATGGTGGGGAATTTTAAAAAGTATTAAATTCTTGTTTACTTGAGGGTTTCTCTGAATTCATTTTCTTGATATTAGTGAAAGCTATTGATATACCATATTGGATTTTGTAAGTAAATGTAAGGTTTTCTGTTTTATATAATTAAAATTGTTCTTAATAGATGAAGGTTATGATGATATTTAGAAATGGTGCAAAAAATACAGGCTTTCTGAAATTTATTGCTTGAAAATTTATTTAAATTTAATTTGTGATTTCTTATTGATCTATTTTGTTGAATGGTATAGTTTTCTAATGTCTGATATGCCCATTCATATTTAACAGTGGAATAAAACTGATTTGATTGATGTGGAAAGGCCTAAGAAGAGATGGATTTGACAAAAAATCTTTAATATCTAATTGTAGAAATCTGATATTGAGACAGAACCTTACAGAATACTTTAGTTTTTTCCATTAAAAATATCAAATATAGAAAGTATTTTATTGACATTTTTTTCAATGCTCTTTTTGATAAATCTGTGTTGACAAAATTTCCCCTAACTTTGTTCACAATATGTTTATTGTTGTTAATTTCAAACTAATGACTTTTAAATTGAAATGTTTTGAAATAAAATATTAATACTGGCAAAATCTCCAAAATAATAACAGATTAATCAATGAAACTACATGACAACCATCTTTCTAATGATTTAATACCTATTGCCTTATTACTGAGTATAGTTCAGATCATGTGTCCTGCTGAGATGCCTTAAGAAATTAGTTGTTTACTATATTTTGTATATTTTTATTTAGTTATTTAAGATTAAGATCAGTCTGTAGTTTTTTAATATTATAATTTCTGAGGTTGGAGGAAGAAGGTTAATGAAATAAACATCTGGTCTAAGATCATAGCACATTTTTCCTATTTTAGAATGTAAAATAAAATGTAATATACTATCAGTCATATTGTTTGGTTAATGATATTTATTAATTAATGTTTAGTAATTAACAATTTTACTCCCCTCATGACCACTAGCAACAATAAGAACCTATTGAAAATTTATGCCATTAAGTAATTAATAAATTACTCTTACTATAGGATCTCATTATCTTATAAACATTTTAGATTAACAAGTTTTCATTGCTATATTAATAAACAAAATAGGATTTCAATATTTTGCATTGTAAGTAATTTTCTTAAATTTGCAATCATTGTCAAATTTATTTTTTAATGGGCAGAATTGGGTGAGATTTTCTTTTAAAATAAAAACAAAAAAGTACGACATAAAACAAACCTTTTTTAAGCATTCAGGTACTCTGTTACCTCATAAAACTGCAAATTTATACTGTTTACTTTTTAGGTTTAGCTAAGAAACAAAACTTTATCCCAGTACATTTTGAATAAAAGCCAGTTATAATCTTTCAATTTTCTTTATGTAGATACTGAGAAATCCTGATTTTCATATTTTTCAAAAATGCTTTATCTTTTTGTATTTAAAAAATGACTTTATATAGTGGTATATTTTAGTGTTTGTAGTTAAATTTTGATGTTTTTAGTGCTGATATTATAAAGTTGCTTGGGTATTTTGTAAAACTTGATCTGTACTAAAAATACCTGGAATTGATGCTATTTTGTTTTTTGAATATCCTTTAAAAACTTTTACTTTTTTCAATAGTTTTTAGGTACTGTTACATATTTGAATATGTGGGAACTTATGTACGGAATTTCTTTTTGTTATTGGGATGATTTTTAAAAAAATCGAAATTTTTTTTTGTATTCAAATATCTGCTTATTTATTTTTCTTTATTTTTCAGAAGTGTTATCACAACCAGAAGATCAACTATTCCTCTCAAGAAAGTTGTGTAAGTATTTGCAATTCAGAACACTCTCTCCTGACATAAGTTAACTATAGACAAAATTAACGTAAAAAAATTCTCTTTATTGTAGCAATGCATTAGTTTTCAAGATTTCTTATTCTCTATCTAGATGGTCTGTTTTTTTTTGTTTAATGGCATATCAACCTTCCTGGATTATTTAATGTAGAAGAATGGTAGTGGTACTATTTAACTCATAGCTGGAAGAATAAAGGGATTCATACCTTTCCCATTTGTCCAAAAGTAATTGTTCGACTGGAATTTGAACTTGCATATTACAATGATGCAGTCCAGCATGTTTGCCACTATGTCATGGGGACTCCACCCCATCTCTTTGTAAAATCCTCACTAAAAACTAGTGTTGCAAATCCTGTATATTTCTTGAGAAATTTTAATTACTTTTTTATTATGAGCTTAGATTTTGACTAAAGTTTATTTGATTCTAGATTACTCATGAACCGACTGGGTTCTCATAGTCACATCATCCATGATGATTTTGATGCTTCTATTTAAGGAGTAAAGGATTCTAATAAGCATTTCATAGTTATCTCCATTATTTGGTAAATTTTCATTGAAAAATGTTCAATGTGAACATGGACCCTCACTAAATTATTCAGTTGCAAACTGGAAATTGCTTTAATCTCTGTTAGTGTATTTTAAGTGTATTCCTCTTATAAAAATCTTACAATAAAGTGCTGTTTTTTTTTCTGAGTTATAGTTACATGCATACATACATATGTGAGAATTTTAATATATAGATTTGCCATGTAAAAGTGGGTAACACTGTAACTTGCTTTTATTTGGTTAATGATCTGTATATTAAGTGAATTCAGAGTGTTTTTTAGTTGTAGTGACTAGTATGTTGACCTTACAGTTTAGTGAATTCATTTTTGCTGAGTGCCACTATTGATTTAGAATCACAAAATCTTAATTTACAGTAAATGAGCTGTAACAACACATTTCTGTTTGTATTCACCCAAACCCTCTGCCATGAGCAGGATGTGATGCAAGGTCAATTTTTAAACAGTGAAGCTCGTTTGAATTCAATTTTCCTTCTCTTTGACTGGTTGCCTTATCTAGGCTAAAGAACCCAGTCTGTGCTACTATTTATCCATAGCTGAGAAGGGCAAAGAGATGGATTTGTGCCTTTTGCATGGCATTATCATGAACTGAAATGCAAACAGCCTTGTCTAGGATTTGAATTTGGATTGTTAATTCTATTTCCTATTATGATAACTGTCATGCTAAGTGCCCTTCTTTGCTGTAATTATTCACATAAAAGATTGAAATAAAATTTTTTTTTTTTTTTTTTTTTTTGATTTTGTCCTTTTCAGATCACCAAGTGTGAATTCAACCAAATCTGCCTCAAAAGCAAAGCCAAAATGCTCAAAACCTGTGTAAGTAAATTGCAAAAGTGGAAAAGAGCTGGTAACATTAATTTTTACGAAAGAAATCCAGTTTATTGAGAATGTCAAACTGAGTTTCGATCTAGAATCAATATATTTCCCTGCATTTTGATAGCTTGATAAGTATTATCAATATTAAGTCTCTGGTTTTTCTTTCCTATTTTTTTTCATTGCACTGCTCAGGTCATTTTATTCCATAAATGTTAAGTAAGTGGCATGAATTGGAAACAAGGTTCCAATAAGAATTGAGTTTTCATCCCTTTCCATGTCAGACTGAGATACTTACAGATTAAACCATGAAAGTTAATCAGCAAAAATTTAAATTCATTCATTTGATGGCATGTATAAAGGAGTGCTGAAAAGTTCTTAGCCTAGCTTAAAAGGGTGATGATGAAGTATGTAAGTGATGGTGGTGAGGCAAACAGCACAAACATTGGTGCTGGATTGACTGAGCCAAATTGAGGCTGGCAACATAAACAAAATGCTAATTTTCTGGTGGTAAAACAAAAGAGGCAAGTTTTGGTCTGAATTGGTGCATTGTAGTGTGTGCTAAACCAGAGTCCCTTGCTCAATTTAATGTTCTTCACAGATGGTGTATTCACAACCTACAGGATGCTGACAATGGTCAGATGGACAGGAGAACAGGTAGATGTATATGCCAATGAGATCAGGTGGCTGGCTGGAATGGCAGAGCTTGAAGGAAAAGCAGTAGAAACAACAGTAAAATTGGCATTTGTGACTAGGTTTCATGATAGTATTTCAACAGGTCTATAAGTGCCAAATGTCAAAATGAAGGAATTACTCCCAAGAGGAAAGTTGCTGACAGATGTAGTTCTGACTATGCAGCCAACTCCAAGTAACATTTGTATCAATATCACCTGTAACAGGTGCAACTCCCAGGGCTGTGTGCCAAAGGATTGCAGATGGTGAGAAATCCAACTGTGGTGCTACTGTTGTAATGAAGTTTGTGCCGGTCTCATTTCTAAGCAAGCTCTAATTGAGGCATTGCCAGTTATTAAAGTCAGGGTCAATCAAGCCCTGCATTTTGCATAACTCAGTTCAGATTGCTTTCACATGATACCACATGGTTGTGCGAGTGAACAACATAAACAGTGAAATGTGAGTGTTTCAGGGTTGAATTTGTGAAGATCCATGTGAAAATGTCGATTTTCACTGAAGTTGATGTGCTGGTGGTTTAAGAAAATCCATTGAACTTTGACTTGCTGCTTGAATTTGATGCAATCAAGACACTAGGTGATGTTTTAATTATATAAACTAGAACTGTGTGGTTTTTTCATCAAAGCACTGCACTTGGAATAGATTAACCTGACTTCATGGCAATTTTTGATAGACAGACTTGGATTGCTTTGTAGATTGATAAGTTAGGGCTGGAAAGACTCCAAAATTGCATGCCAAAACAGATATAGAATGAGTATGAGTAGGAATACTTTGCATGGATACAGAACAGCTGGCTTATACTCTACCCTGGGAAGCAATTGGAGTCACACAAGCCAAATTTTGTTGATGGTAGTTGTACAACAGAACAACAAGATATGTTTGGTAATGGATTACTGGAAACTCAATCAGCACATCAGTGCCTTCACAGACAACAATTTCACAGCAGAGAATTTCTAGCCTTTGCAGACAAATGGAGTGTGCTCGTGTATTTTTGGTGTGCATATTTTCACTTTGGGAATGGTATAGTATAGTGGTGTGACAGGAGCATGTAGTGGATAGTGGTCAGGATGCATTGTACTGTAGAAGAGGCTGTTTATTGGTACAATGTCTTCCTGAAAGACAAAGCCTCATATTCAACCACACCAGCAAGCAATCTACTCTTACAAAGTATAATTGATAGGATTGACATGTTACCAGCACTGAAAACAGAATCTGCAACAGAATTTATAACCTATAGGAGTGGATACTTAAAATGAAAAGCTTGCAAGGCTGCTGTACATCAAGATTTCCCAAGAATGAATCCTTGGGATAATCAACCCCTAGTCAATATTTGGGCACATCAAAGATCTGGCCATTCTATGAATTAACCATATCAAAGGAGGATGATGACTGCAGCACATCCTCAATTGAGTCGAGGAGACTGTTGAATGATTGGGATTCAGAACCAGGCAGTTCACTTGAGGAAGAAGCAGTCTCATTTCTAACTTTGCTGAGAAGTGTTCAGCTAAGGCAACCACCACCAAGTTGCCAGTTATGAATTCATGAGACCTGAGAGTAATGTGATGAAACTATGTAAGCAACCGTGACAAGGCAAACAGCATAAGCATTGGCACTGGAATGATATGGTGTATGTGTGATAGAGCCAGATCGAGGCTGGTAGTGTGTGTGAAATTCTAATTTTCTAGTGAGCATGAGGCTTGGAAAGACTAATAAAAGATGCAAATTTTGGTCCCTAAGTGCAGTTTGCTTTGGCACTCTGCATAGTTTAATTCTGTACATTGCAATGTGTGCTAAATTAGAGTACTTTGCAAGTGTTGTTCTAGTGCCTGCTAAAAAAGAGTTCTTTGTGCATTTCAGAGCATTGATTAGACTTCTCTGTTACAGATCTGTGACTAGCAATCCTCTGATTGAATGAACATGTTTGCTCTTTGAAAAGACTTTTCCCTCCTACAAGAAAGTAACGATCTAAAGCCACAAATGTACATGCTATCCAAATATTCAGCCTGTAGTTCAACACTCTTGGCCCAGTGTGTTTTAGTGCAGTGCAGAAGGGTTCATTTGTTTCGTGGTTGAATCAAGAGCTTTTCAGCACCTTCAGGCTCCTTTACTTATATTTAGGTAAAATACTGATTGCATATGGTTAAATTATTAGCTTACCAGATCCCAAATCTTTGAATATAAAACTTGGAAAGTATATAGTATTTACATTACTACATTCATTTTTCAGATGTATCTACTACTATTTGGTATAAGCAAACAATATGGCAAGAAAGTGAAATCAATAAAGCACTGTTCTGGTTTGACATGCTCTCAAAGATAAATGATGTGTGGTCTATCTTCATAGACTTATTCTTTATTTCTGATCCCTGCTGCTTAATGGATGACCATAAAATAAATTTAAAAATAACCTGAAAATTTCAATAAAAGGCAACAAAAATAAAATGACAGAAAAACTAGTTAGAAAAAAAAACAAGACTCCACAAAAACTCAGACAAACTTAAGTAAGCGTTTACTTTTTAACCAAAAAAATTAGTTGAGAGAAAATTAGAATTAGATGACCTTATCTATCATGTTTGATCACTGAAAATGAAATATATTAACTGTCTGACATGCTATGAAAATATATTGTTTACTATTTTGTAAATGAAAATTTTGAAAAAACTAATGGTTCAATTCCAAATTAAGCACTAGAGTTTTTTTTAACTAATTATTCAAATCCTAAAAGGCTATTTTTACTTATGAATTGAACTAGCTTTTTTGCTCTGCAATATTGGAATCTTTAACCATTTGAAACCTACTTCATATGTGTATTGATTATATTCATTGGAATCAATTTATTGGCATCAAGCTTAGAAAAAGTTTACATTGCTGGAGGCTTAGAAACTTCTATGACTAAACTATTTTTCTGTATATCTATCTTGTATTATGCATAAATATGAAAACGTTTTCATATTTATACAAAATTTGAATTCTTTATAAAAAATATCAATTTGTTTTGTTAGCAGAAATCCCCCAAGTATAGATTCTACTCAGCCAGTTGTGGTAGAAGATCCAAGTCCTTCTCCAGTTGTTGACTCTCCACTGTAAGTTAATTTCTTTCTTTTTTTTTATTGAGTTGTCTGTGTTAATTCTAAAGTGTTCCCTAAAACTTAATTTTTATTTGCTGTGTAAAATAAAAACGTTTGGTAGCTGCTGTATTATATTTTTAATGTAAAACAATTTAATATCTTGTTACTGAAACTGGTTGACTAAATCTTTATTTATATCACAAAAAATCAATTAATTTTCTTTCCTATTCAAGTTAAGAGAAAAGTGTAATGTATTTGCACTAAGAAATGTTATAGATTGAAACTTTAGAGTGGAAAAAACATTTTTCAACTTCATTGTGAAACTGTCTTAAATAAGAATGGAAATAGTTAATGAAAAGTAATCAGTGTTTAGTTTTCTAGTAATGAAATGAAATAATTTTCAGTTTTTTCATAGAGGTAATTTTACTTGATCTGGTCCATTTCTAATGGGGAAAGAATTATCATATTTTATTTTGCAAAATTGAAGCATCAAAAAATTAAACAAAGTGCACTGGATGGTTTTGCCCTCCCAATTGAAGGAATGTTATCTATTAGATAATAGATAAAAAGGTAGTGTAGCTGTAGCATGGGATGTTGATAAGGTTGGGGTCAGAAAGATGGTACATTAAACTCTGAGATGCCAGATGTTCCAGGTTCTTTTTGAATGACAGTAACTAGAGTATATGAGGTATATGTGAATTTTGAGCAGCACATGAAAACTGGATGCCAACAGGTGATGCAAGAAGTTGAACTGCTGCTGATTGACATAGTAATAATGCAGTGAAAAGGAACATTGCATTAAGCCCCATCCCAATTCAATGCATAGTACAGTGTACACTGTTTTCCATGTAGCTTTATAGTCTTTGACCAACATAGGTACCATTACTGACATCAAACATGACATCAGTAGTAAGGCTTCACTTTGCTATTGGACCATAGAAAACTAGTGCTGTCACTTTGTAAGACAAGCCATGTTTCCAGCTCTTTTGGGCAGATATAATCAAGTTTATATGTCGAGGAGACTGAATGTGGCTATGAATCCAGTCAGTTAGCATGGTGTTGTACAATGTGATTCTGTAATGGTGTAAGGATGGACCACCAGTGAGACTGAAATCTTGCCTTACACAGATTTTGTTGCAGACTATTTGTCTGGCCAGTACAGTTACACTGAATGTACACAACTTAGTTATAGACAACCCTGGAATGTACTTGAATATATGTACAACTCCAGAATCTTTCAGATGCTGTACCATATTGCATAACCACTATTATTCAGGGAAAGGCAGTAGCTACACGTCTCTTATCTTTTAGCACTTAAGTTTAATTTATTAGATTCACTGTAAATGCAGGGTCTATTTTTTTCAATCTACAAATTGATATTTCTGATTTGAATATATTTAAAATTTAAGCTACATACTTTATTGGGCTGGTAAAACCTGGTTAAAGTATGAGGATTAAATTCTCAGGATTTTAAGGTTTTTTATGCAGCAAAAAAAGGGTTTTAATATTTCAGTGTCTGGTCTCCTGTTTGCTATAATTATTGCTTGTATTGACAAAAATTATTTATTTATAATAGTATTAATTTTATTTTTAGACCAGAGCCAGAAATTCCAGCTGAAACTGCCTCAATGGGTGCTGTGTCCGAAGAGGCTCCAATTCAGATGTGAGTTGCTATAAACTTGAAAGCTTTTTTTTCTATTTTTCTCTATTTTGAAATGTTTTTTTTCCATTTATCATGTTAATGAGAAACCAGTCTCTTTACTTTCTGTTTTATCCGTGATCAAGAATTTATTGTCTATAGCTGAAATTTAATTTGAGTTTATGGAAATCACTGAAAATATTTTCTTTGACTGCCAGTTTAAAAACAGCAGCAGTGAAATAACATTTTGTAACTGTAAAACTGAACAAAGCTGGTTGCATAGTGATGACTCAACCCATTGAAGTGTTCATATATTTGAAGATCATGTTTTAGTTTTTGATTTGATCTCCTGCTTAAAAAAAAAAAACAACTAATAATGGGCGGTGATATTTCATTAATCTTTTTCTTGTGTTAGTTTTGTTGCATGAGTTTTACAGTTTTTTAGTCAACTGTGTGGATCAAAAATAAAGAGTAAGTCTTCATTGAGATGTAAATTCCTATCAGAAATAAAATGGTAGAAATGAAGCAAAAATTAATAATCATTGATGATTTTCATCTTTTTGATAAATTTAAAATATCCTTTATTTACTTGCAGGGCTGATTTTCTATAATAAATTGTGAAGACCTGTTTATAGTTGAAATAATAGGATATTTATTGCTCATCTAGTTACATGATTAGATTGTCTTTTTCCTTCCTCTCTTCGTATTCTTTTTTTTTTCTTTATGAAGTAGTATTTTATAAAAAAAAGTTACATTAACAACAGTTCATAATGATATATGGGAAAGAATGAAGAATTCTAATTAGCATTTTATAGTTATCTCCATTATATCAAGAATTTGAATGATTTAATAAAATGTTTGGCATCACAAAATTATCATTTTGCTGCAAATTGCACTGAAAATTGCTTTATTCTGTAAGTGTATTGCTCTTATTTAAAATCTTACTATGATGTGTTATCTTTGCTTGGTTATACATACTCAGAAACACAATGAGAATGTTATTAATATATTGATAATTCATGTTCTCTATCAGGATTGATTGACAAATGAAGTGAGCTAAAGGAAGAGCACCTTGAAAGCAAAACTAAAAGCTGCCAGCCAAGAAGAATGAATGCAAATATGGAAAGAACATTTCAAGAATCTGCTTGGAAACTCTCCTAAATTACTGATAAACCTATCCCAAAAATTATTAATAGCTAACTCGACCTCCAACTAGGACAGTTTATAGAGGAAGAACTTAACACAGTACTGACAAAAATTAAAAGCAGAAAAGCTGCAGACCTCGACACAATACCCCCAGAAGTAGGGAAGACGAGGAAATTTGATGACTTAACTTTTTTGATTTTGCAACGTTTATAAACAAAATACTATACTATACTGCATTCTCCTCTTCCCTTAGAAAGGGGATCTTGGAATCACCAAAAACTACAGAGGCATAACTCTTATTTCTATAGCTGTTAAGGTTTATGATGCTCTGCTTCTCAACCATATCAAACCTTAACTTGAGAAAATTCTTAGGAAAATCAGAATGGTTTTGGGGGGAAATTGATCCCCAACATCACATATTCTGACAATCTGTTGAATCATCTTAGGACTTAGTACAAAAAATCTCAAGGCAGCACTATTGTTTGTAGATTTCTCCAAGGCATTTGATTCTCTACACAAAGGGAAGATGGAGCAAATATTTTTAGCATATAATCTCCTCAAAGAAACTGTTACCGCTATAATGATGCTTTATAAAAACACAATAACGATGGTTTGCTCATCTGATGTAGTCACAGACTTCTTTGACATTGTTGCTGAAGTTTTGCTAGGAGATACATTAGCGCCATGTTTATTTATAATTTGCCTAGACTATGTACTTTGAACATCAATAGATCTAATAAAAGAAAATGGATTTACACTAAAAAAGACAAAAAGCAGACGATATTCTGCAGAAACTCAAACAGACGCAGGCTATGCAGATGATATAGCGGTTTTCCAACATGCACCTGTCAAAGCCAAATCCCTGCTGCATAGCCTAGAGCAGGCAGCAAGAGGCATTAGCCTCCATGTTAAAGCAAATAAAACAGAGTACATGTTTTAAATGAAGAGTTATCCATGCTCTATGTGGCAAGTATCTGAAATTAGTAGACAAATTCATATACCTCTGCAGCAGTATCTCATCTACTGAAAGTGATGTAAATATATGCCTAGTGCTGTCGACAGGTTATCGAAGTCTGAGCTATCTAATAAAATAAAATGGGATTTCTTCTAAGCTGTGGCTGTATTAATACTACTGTATGGATGCACCTCATGGGTGCTAACAAAATGCATAGAGAAAAGGCTAAATTGGAACTACGCAAGAATGCTATGAGCTATCTTTAACAAATTCTGGAATCAACTTCTTATGAATCAACGGAAGTACAGCCACTTAACTTCCATCTCAAAAACCATGCAAGTAAGATGAACAAGACGTGGAATACTGCTGGAGAAGTAAGGATAAACTCATATGGACCTCTATACATGGACGTACCAGTGTTGGCCAACCAGCAAGAATGAATTTACATCAGCTCTTTGTGGACACAAGATGTAATTTAGAAGACTTGCCTAGAGCAATGAATGATAGGGACGGATAAAGAGAGATAAATAGAGAGTCAGGAAAATCTGTGCTGTCAGTGTGACTTGATGATGTGACTCCTACTCCCAGTTCACACTATTTTATAGAGAATAGAGAAACACACAGTATCTACTTTTCTTGGGAGACATCACATGATCATCTGACTGTATCTCTACATGTATGGGATGTTCAATTTGTATTTCCTTTTTTTTTTTCTTGTCCAGATTTTAAGAATTGGGATAAACAAATATAATAAACAAGTAAAAGTCTCTTATTAATATTGAGAAAAGAGATTTCTTTCCTTTAACTTTGGAAACTTTCATTGCTTTATAACTTCAAATGATTCTTCATCCTTAAGGGATTCAAAAAAATGTCCCATAAACATACTCGTGAAAAAATATAACAAAAAACCTGAAAGGTATAAACTAATTCAAGAATTAACTAAGCTATAACAAAATGAAGATGTTGGCTAATGTGTATTAGTAAAGGTACTTATTCATAGGTATTTTTTAATCTTTGCTCTGTCACAAGGTTATGAGAAAATACTTAGTAATAAAATGAAGATGACAATGTATTATCTTGCTTTGACTATCCTGTTTTGGTTTATTTTTACATGTCAGTATATTTTCACATTTTTTTTTCCATTTAAAACATTTATTTCACTTGATTGTCAGTAATTTTTTTCTATTTTCATTGTTATGTTTTTTGTTTGTATAGTTAGATGTTTGAAATGGAAAATTCTGAGTATGACTTATTGAAATTTGAGTCCTTTTCTTATTTCAGTCAAGATAAGAATTTTGAAGTGAAGTGTCCACCATTTTGTTCAACGGGCTGCACAGATGACCATAGTACCCTTCTCCTTGCCCTTCTCAACTGCAATGATGATATAGATAATTTCCAGGAATCTGCTTCGTTTAAAGAATTATTGACAGTTCTTGATTATTTTAAGCAGGTTAGTATGAAAGATATACTATTCGTTTTTTAAACAGAAAATATTTGTTTGTAATCATTTTTGAATTTTTGGGTGGGTTTAGTTTATAAAATATTTGCTTATCTTAGTTTTCTCATATATGATATATTTAAACATTTTAGATTTTTTTTTCTTAAATGTTTATCTTTTGCAGGAAAAAGGTTGGAAGAAGAATGGTGCAATTTTTGATGTTAACCCAGAATATCGATATCCTTTAATTCATTGGGCAGCCATCTTAAGTAAGTATTTTAAAATGTTTTTATTAAAATATTCTAGTGATCAAAGGCTAACTTGCTATTTATTTCGGTGTTTCTCTGGCTTGTATAATGTCAATCTAAAATGTTTAAATTTTATTTTTATTCTTAAATTTGCTTTGCATTCTTAGTTGTTTTATATTTTTTGAAATATGGAATGCTTTAAAAAAATTTTCAAACTTAAAAACCCCCTCCCTTTATTTATTTTTTTTTTTGTAGTACAAACATTAAATTGTAGTTAAATATCCTGCTATCTTTTTCTTCCTTTTTTTTCTTCTATTCTTCTGTTGCCTTCAACCACTTAGTCTTTGTACTTTTTTGCTTGAGAGGAAGACCATGTTACTAAATCTGAATCCTACCATCAGGATGACTAGAGAGAGGTGGAATACAATAGTGTTCTGAACTCTGCAAGTTTCTTCTAGTTCTTGGGGGAAAGTGTTTCTTTTGCTTGTAATTATTTTCTTCAATATCTTTCTGGTTTTTGACCATAAATAAAAAAAGATAGTTATACTGAAAGGAATTTCAAACACTTTTCATTCTCTTTTAAAACATTTATTGCCAGAATGTATCACTACTATGTGGATAAATGTGGTTTTATTTCTACAACTAATTTTTCTATTCTTTTCAGTTGCTACTCTTATTTGAAGAATCATTTTTGCTACACCAAAAGGTGGTCTATTTTTAGCTGGCTCATGTTCTTGACTGTATTGACACCTGTGATCATTTATCACTGACCTGGGGTTGGATAATGATTTTGGACAAGTTCTAATTAATCAGCTTTCCCTGCTAAAAGTTTTATCTTCAGCTATGTGAGGGTAAAAAAGATTTAACCAAAATGACATTTTGGATTCTTAGTGGTTATAGATGTATTCTAAAGATTTCTTTCCAAACTTTAGTAGTTGCACATGTTCTATGCAAATTTATTCTTCAATATAGCTGGGCTTTGTAAGAATGGAGCAAGTGATGGGTACTCTTAAATCTTATTAGATATATTGGTAAAATCAATTTAGTTTGAATTTCCAGCACGCCCTGTGGTAAATTATATGAAGTTTTTGATCTTATGAAGGCTAAATAAGTGCATTTTTCTTTTTTTTTTTTAACCATTAGTTTTTATTCATCACACAAGAAGAGAATCTTTTTCGATTCTGTTAGTAATTTCCACAAGTGAATATACTGATAAATAGAAGACATGTTTTCTTTCCCACCATAACTATATTCAGTTACCTCCCTTGAATCGTACTTTAAGAAAATCTTTAGATGTAACATAATTTTTGTGTGTTAGATTACTATTATTTTATGTGCTAACCATTTTTGGTTGTGCATTAGTGATAGCTAATTTTAAGATATTGTTGGGTGGATCTGTTCTTAGATAATTTTTATTTAGTTTTTATCGTTTATTAAATTTTTAGAAATATCCAAAATGTTCTTTTTTATGTGTAAAAATGAACTATTGATTAACTATTGTTAAAAGCTTCACAAAACTTTTGTTTGAAAATTTTAATTTTTTCTTTCTTTAAGATAATACAAGTTTATCAGCAATTTTCAGTTGGAGAAAGGCAAACATAAACACTCTTTTTAAAAAGAAATTATTAGGAATAGAATTTGTCTTTGAAGGAAAAAGGATTGCAAATTAATATTTTGTTATCAGTTTGAATTCTTGTTCATTTTTTTTTTTTTTGCTTGCTGCAGGTAAAGTAAATGTAGTGAAGTGGATGGCTTCTAATGGGTTTAACATCAATGTTCTTCATAACAGCACTGGAGATTCTGCCTTACATCGAGTACTGCTCTGTGTGAGAGCTGTAAGAATAAACAATCCTGTGTCTTTGGAAAAATTCTCTGACCTCCTTGAAATTTTGCAACCCAATTTAAACATCAAAAATAAATCTGGCTTAACCCCATTTCTTACAATTTGTGAATCAGTCAGCCAGGATCTACGGGCACACAGACGTCATGTTAATCTTTTGGAAAAAATTTTAAACTTTGCCAAAGATAAAGAAGGTGAGAATGGATTCTTTACAAAGTGTAATTTTATTACTTGATTCTTATGTTTTTTTAATTTTCTAATTTTTCTATTAGGATTCATATTGAATGTTTTCCTGAAGTCCAGATTTAAAATAGGCCTGAAACAGTTATTAATTTGCACTTGCTAACACTTTCTTATCAGTTATTGGTGATTATAATGTTACAAAATATTAACATCTCTTTAATTGAACAATGGCAAGACTTCTCTGCTTTCTATTGGCTTGAGCCAAGAATAATTTCCATTTTCATAAAATATGATTTATTCATGAATAGTTTCATGATGAATTAATTTTAATCAGTAGTCATCACTTTGAATTGCCCCTTACCATTTTTCAGGTAGCTTGTTGATATCTCTCAAGTAAAATTCAGCTGGTTTTGAGCTCAAGAAGTTTTCCACAAACATTTCCACCTGATCTTCTTGAGAAAACTTTTTGTTATTCAGAGCATTTTGTTGAAAATGAAAAAGATGGAAATCATTTGGTGCAAGGTCTGGTAAATATGGTGGATGGAGTAGAACAGACCAGTCTAAATTTAATTTTTTTTCTTTTGTGATTCTTACTGAATGTGGCCTTGTGTTATTATGGAGAATCTTAACTTTTCCCCTATTGATGAGTGTGGGGCATTTTCTCAGATCTTCATGCACATGTTGCAACTCTTGAGAGTATAAGTCTGCATTAAGTGTCTGATTGTGGTTTAAAAACTACCATACAGCATAATTTGTTGCCTTTTGCATTGAACATTGTCTTAATATAACCATTTTTCATCACTTGTAATGACATTCTTGAGAAATGGATCATTTCTCTACCTAAAAAGAAGACATGTCACTATGACTATGTGATCTTCCTTATGCTTCTTACTAAGAGTATAAGTTGCCCAGTTAACTGGTGGGGGGTGCTGTAGAATACAGTGACTGCTTCTCTGCAGAGTGGTAAGACATCCACCCTCAACGACTGTCCTGGACATAACACTAAACAATCCGATGGTAAGATTTCAGTAATTCTGGAGCTTTGGGGAATGTGGAGTACCCCTTCTTTGCCATTTCTCCCAGGTCCACTCTACCCTGGAGTGGTAGCACCTGATAGGGTCCTATCTATGGGTCAAATAAACTGTGTACCTATGCTAAACTGAATTGTTTGAAATTAACTTTTTGATATTGAAACTCTATTCATGCTAAACAGAATTGTTTAAAAAAGAACTGTTTTGACATTTAACTGTGTAAACAAAAACTATACTTATACTAAACTGAATTGTTTGAATTAGAACTGAATAGCTTGAAATAAAAATGTTTTGACTATTAAACTGTGTACTTATGCTAAACTGAATTGTTTGAAATAGAATTGTTTATTTGTATGAAAATGGATTTGGCATTAAATAAACTACAAAAGTTGATATGCCATAAAACCCAAACAAACTGACAATAAGAGTATGAGGAACCCAGATGCCCAGCTTATTCGCTTTTCTTGTTTTTTAAGTGACAGAGATTGTGGATTGGGATGTTTTAAAATAAAGTGGAAATTCTTGAGTACTTTTGTGTGGATTGCATTCCACTAATTCTATCAAAGCATCTTGATGAGTGTCCTAATCTAAATTCATCTCTCAATGATATATTGTTGGAACAAAACTTTGAAAATAAATTATGGATCGGCGGTCAGTAATAACATCTTGGCCATAAGCACTAAAACTTTTCTTAAATGTTTCTGTAGCATTTTTGTTATTCTTATACTCCCACAACATGACGAATATGCACTTTCAGTTCCTCCATCTTAGGGATGTGAGATTGAATTATGATGCACACTTTTTTTACTACTGAAATGAAAATAACCGATGAAGACACTCTTTAATCAGGTAATTCTGACTGTGTTTAAAATGTTTGAAGTTTTAAATGCATAGTTACAACTTGTTTTTAAAAAAACAAATTATTTGACTCAGTCCAGTTGATTTGAATCACAAATCTGAATTATTAAAAAAAAATTGTATGATGGAACAACATTTCCTTGTGTGGTACTATAGCTTCACGACACCTAGTTGGCCGCTGGTTTCGTGATTACCACATGTGTCGACTGGTCTTTCTCTGTTTCTTTCCACGCCCACGTTGCTTTCAGATCCGAGGAAAGAGAAGATGGTTGAGGTCCAGTCGATGAAGGTTGGAATTCGTGTTGGAGAGATGAAAAAGTTGCCAAGCAAATTTTAAAAAATGACGAAAATAAGGCGTTTGTTATAAACAGTAACAAACGTTTATTTACACAGTTGTTTAGATAATTTTTAGTCAAACACCACAAACTGGGAGTGAAAGTAGTTGACTGGCGGAGTTTTAACTGCAACTAGGCAGTGTCACAATGGCGAATGCAATGGCAACGGATTTGGTTCTTTAAGCGGCGAATTCCTGAACCAACTCAATTTTTCGCTTTGGGTGTCCTCCATTTATGGGCCCGAATCCTGAATAATCAGTTTCTGATTGGTCAGCCAATGGGGACTGCTGACCAATGGCTATCATCGTAACAATCCCCCCGGTTTGCCCCTGATTGGTTTAGACAATCAGCCACAGTCATTGGGAGGGGCCACAAGGAGCAGTCCCGTGGTTAGCTGACCAATGATTTAGTGATTCAAGGCCTTGTGCCAAACTTGGTGACACCAACCCAAATTGTCCGCTATTTTAAAAATACATCTTTTTGTTTAAAGTTTGAAATCCGATGGCTCTCTTGACAGCTTTTTGCAGTTGTGCGGATGTTTATTTTTTGGTGACAGATTTATAGGTCAACAAGCCCTGATCGGATCTCAAACTTTTTCGTACTTAATCACTTGATATTTATTTTATACACGGTTCTCAAAAAATACTTGGACACCCAAAAATGAATTTATTTTTAATAAAATACTTATTATCATGATTTAATAAAATTAATTAATTTCCTTTAATTAATTTCGCCAGCCAACTCCTTGACACTTTAATGAAAGTGTCATACTTGTATGTATTCATTTACCAACCATTCTGCATTGGCAGGATGTGAGACAAGGTCAGTTTTTAAGCAGAATTTAACGGGTTTAATTTCAGAGTTTTCCTTCTTCTAGACTAGTTGCTTAACCAAGGCTGATGAACTCAGTTTGTACCACTATTTACCCATAACTGGAGGGAGAACAATTGGATTCATACCTTTCCCAAGAGTAAAAGTGCTATGTGAAGTGCAATGAACCACATTCAGGATTTGAATTTGTGTTGCTGTGTCCATTTCCAATGACAATAGCCATTACACCACGAACACTTTGTATGTATACAAAGTGCATACACATGTATGTGTGTGTATAACTAGAGACAATTTTTTTATCAGTTTGAACCTAAAATATTCGAACTTGTACTATATTTGTAGTTTGCTAACTGCTGTGTCTTTAATGAAGAAGTTAAAATTTTCTTTCAGGTTTGCTAAATTCTTTGTTGAGGCAGCAAACACCTCAAGGAGACACTGCTCTCCATTTACTTGCTCAGAAAGATAAACATTTGGCTCCTTTGAAAATGTTGATAAATGCTGGTGCAAATGTACATTGTCAGAATAAAATGGTAAGTGAATATTTTTTCTTCACAAAGTCTATTCAGTTAAATGTCATTGCAAAATTCAGATATTTTTGAAGTTTTAAAAACCCATGCTGGTAAAAAATGTTGAAATAATTCACATTTAGTTGTTCACTCTTTAAAAATTTTTTTTTCTTCAGGGTTTGACTCCGCTTTCACTTGCCATTGAGGTTGGACAGCTTCGGATATCTCAATTTTTAGAGAAACACATCCTTACTATTAATGCTCCATGTCCTGACACCCCTTCTTCCAGTGCCCCATCTTCAAGAGCTTCATCTTCCAATTCCCCTTCCGAGAGTGCTGCGGACAACATCCCTCCTCCTGAAGACCCAGAGATGGCTCATAACACGGCCAGTCCCACAAGCATAGCAGCCAGTGAAACAGATGCAAGCACGCCACCATTATCAAAAAGAATCAAAACTGAAGGGAATCTTGTAAGTGTCAAAATAAAAAAAAAAATTAAGAAGAAAAATAATAATTCTGTCATTTTTTGCTTTAGACATAAAATTTTAATAGATTTATTTTGATGATTAGAATTTGTTTTCCTTCACTGTTCATTTTTCCTTAAATGAATGTTAAATTTGGTTATTTGAGGATTTTTTTTCTTTTTAAAGCCCCCCCCGTGTCTTTTATTCATTCTGAAAAGTTTTGTTCAATATCAGGAAATGTAATAATTTTTTAGAATTAGTTTTTATCAGACTTTCTTTGAAGTGGTTTTACTATCATATATTGTTGGTGAACCATCAGTAAAATTATTCAGTTGGTTGTTCTTTAAAAGGAACTATTTAGATTAGTGCTTAAAGCTTGCAGAAATAATATTTGATCATGTTAAGCATTGTGAGATCATTTGACTATTCATGTTTTGGGAAAAAGTCTTTTTAGTTTAATGAGAACAAACAGAATTTAATGTGAATTGAATTTTCTATAAATAGCTTGCAATACAAATTTAATTTCCTTTGCTTCATGAATTCTTGTAAACTTTAAGATTTTTACTTGTTTTGAAAGTTGGCTGACAAGGAAATTTATGAATCATTGTTTTGTGAAATGAAAAATTACTTCTAGTTTTTTATTTTTGTTAAATTTGATATTTTCTTTTTTAAAATGAAGACTTTTGGTTAGTAATTGTTCCAATATCAAATAAGTAAGGAAGTCTCCATGGATAAAGTGTTGAAGTAAGTAAATTTGAACTCCAGTTGCGCTATTATATTCACTTTTAGACTAATACTCTAGGGAAAGGTATGAACCTTCTCCTTATCTTTCCATCTCTGGGTTAAATACTATCACTGCTGTTCTTTTACAAGGATGGCTTTGGCATTAAGTAACCCACGATGGTTGATATGCCATTAAACAAAGAAACTAAACCAAACCTATTAAAGAATTTTTTTTTATTTTAATAGCCAAGTGATTATGAATCTGATGTCAGTGAGAATACTATTCGGTAAGTGGTTGTTTTAATATTTTGTTTCATTATTTTTAAAACCTTATTGTCATTTTCACTTTTTCCAATTTTATCTCTTATAATAAAGAACCATCCTAAAGAGAAGACAAAATTATGGTAGATGCATGTGTGGAATGTATGTTTGAAATGGTTGCATATAAATGTATTTAAGAAATAGTACTTCCATTTTCTCTTGCATCATTTCAAGGTAAATTGCATTGAAAGTAAGGATGAAACTTTTTGATTTAAAAAAAAAGAAAGAAAAATGTTGCATTATCTTAGTAAAATAAGTTAGTTTCATAATTATTTTGATTTTATTTCTTTGAAAGTGTTTTTTATACTTCAGTTCTGATTTCTCTAAACTGTCAATATTTTTTTCTTGCAGATTTGCCTTGGCCAGAGATAATTCCACAAAAGTGAAGCATATAATCAGGAAACGTGAGTATCTAACATTTGGAGATTATTTTAGCTTTCACTCTTATGTTGTCACTGATTGCAATATAATTTTGTTTTTTTCTTTTTTATCAAAAGGAAGAGCACATTGTGTGAAACATTTGGACTAGTATCTTCATCTTTTGTTATTTTGATAAATTTTTACCTTTGAGCTCACTAAAATACTGTAGGTGTATATTGCATCTGGCATCTCGTTAGAATTGGTGAAATGGTGATGGTGCTGCATGAAAAAAAAAAGATACTTTTGAAGATTACTAGATATAAGTAAGGGAGGCTACAGAACTTGCTAAAATACAATGATTAAAATCTCAAAGGTGAACATACTTGGTCAAATTTTACATTCTAATTATGTAAATTACAATAATTAGAGTAGAATTTTAAAAATAGAAATAACTAAACTATTTTTTTATCAATTGTCAGATTTTTAGATAAGTATGTATGGTAGGAGAGCTATTTTCTTTGGAAAATTAATCAACTCTCTCTTCTGCCCTGTTGGCTGGGGCTGTAGAATACAATGACTGCACTTCTGCAGAAAGGTAAAACCTCTCCCAGTGAGGCTACCTGTTGGCCATGGGTGGTGACCTGTAATGCTTGAGGATGGGATCCTGCTGGTTGAGCAATCCTTGACCAGGCAACCCCTAGTCACATCCCTGTTTGGGGCTCTGTGGTGGGTGGGGAGCATAGTCAATGAAACTCATAGGCTTTCTTTATGGCTCATGAAAATATAACCTTAGCAAAAAAAAAACCAAAATAAAAAGACCCCTCTCAGAATCCTATTCAGAAAGTGAACATGAAACTAATGAAAACTTCTGTTGTACTTGAATCAATAGAAGAAATCCCAATCACCAAACTATCCTCCATTCCTGATTCAAAAAACAATAGAAACACACTGCAAACCCATCAATATATAAAAAAAGCTATAAATGACACCGTTTTTATTCAAATAACAAATCAAAAACAATCAGAAAAGATACTAAAATTGAAACAATTTGGAAAACTAAACATAAAAATGTACCCTCATCCAACCCTAAACTTTCGAAAGTTGTTATAAAATCCCCAGACCTCTCATCATATTCCCTTGAAGAAATAAGACTACATCTTAAACCACAAGGCATAACAGATGTGAGGAGAATCTCCATATGCAAAGAAACATGAATCATAGACACAAAAATACATACTAACATTTAACAAACCCACCACTCTAAGCAGCATTGAAATAAGTTACATAAATGCAAAATTAGAAACTTACATTCCAGACCATGTAAGGTGCCAAAAATATAGACATCCTAGAAATAAATGCACTAAACTATCAATATGTGCAAAATGTAGAAAATCAAATCACACAGAATTGGAATGTCAAAATCCCTTTAACTGCATCAACTGCACAGAAGAACACTCTGCATACTCATGGAATGTAAAATGTGGTAAAAAGAAAAACGAATAACAAATAAAATATACCAGAAACATCTCCTTTCTCGAGGTCAGAAAAATAGAACAAACATAAGGAAACAAGATAAAGGCAAAATGCAAAACAAAAACAGTAAGAACTGAACAAACTGATGAAATAAAAAATCTAATAGCAATACTAAAAACAGTCACAAAAGAGACAGCCAAAGGGACCCATTTCAACAATCCTAGACAAACATGAGACACACAACCAAAAATCAGGAAAAATCCCCTAAGCAAAGAAAGGAAAAAATCCAAACTTAAACAAAAAACAATAATAAATGAACCAATTCCATTATCCTACAGATTCAGCCCAATGGACATAGAAGATCCTGTTGAAACAACCACCCACATCAAAGTAGACACCATAGAACTCCAAAAGAGGCTTAATAAAAATAAATAAATACTAAAGATAATCCAACAGAAAATGAAACAAATCTTATCAAAAAACGTTAAACGCAAGCTATAAAAAGTAGACATAGATCAACTTCAAGAACAGAGGAAAATTGCCCAGTCGGCTGGGGCTGTAGAATACACTGACTGCTTCTCTGCAGAGGGGTAAGACCCCCCCCCCAACGAGTGTCCTGGATATGACACTAAGCAATCTTATGCTGAGGTTCCTGCAATGCTGGAGCTTTGGGGAATGTGGAATACCCCTTCATTGCCATCGCTCCCAGGTCCACTCTGGCCCGGAGTGGTAGCACCTGATAGGGCCCTATCTATGGGTTAAATAGAACTAACAGCATACTTATGCTAAAATGAATTGAGTAAACTGAATAGCTTGAAATAGAAACGTTTTTGACAATTAAACCGTACTTACACTTAAACTGCATGCTTATGCTTAACTGAATTATTTCAAATAGAACTGTTTTTCGACATTAAAACTGTATTTACACTTAACTGAATTATTACATATAACTGCTTGAATAGTTTGAAATGGAAATGTTTTTGACAATTAAACTGTGTACTTATGCTAAACTGAACTGTTTTCAATAGAACAGATTATTTACATAAAAATGGATTTGGTGTTAAATAACCTACAAAGGTTGATATGCCATAAAACCAACCAACCAAACAAACAGGAAAAATCAAAAACCAACCCCCCCATGGTGTACTGGTTATTGTCGCAGGATATGGACACAGCGACACGAGTTCAAATCCTGGACCTGACTGATTGCATTTCACATAGCACTAATACTCTTGGGAAAGATATGAGTCCAATTATTCTCCCTCCAGCTATGGGTAAATAGTAGGGCAGACTAGGTTCTTCAGCCTTGGTGAGGCAACTAGTCTAGGAGAAGGAAAACTCTGAATTCAAACCTGTTAAACTCTGCTTAAAAATTGACCTTGTGTCATATCCTGCCCGAGCGGATGGGTTGGTAAATATGATAGACACTAAAAACAAATTCAAAAATATAGAGCAAATGGAAACTGAAAATCAAAAGGCTGGGGCAACTTAAACAGAAAGCACAGGCTCTCATTGGCCAGGCTGGAAGAGTACATATGAACACCAAAGGAAACGGTGAAAAACCAAGCGGCACTTTCAAATTGCCCCCAACCAAATTTTATGCAGTCCCTTCACCATCAAGAATGAAATCACCTATGGGAATGGATAAACAGTGCAATGCTCAGGGATAAACAAAATCTCTAAAAAGATCAAATAGTGTAGAAAGCATGGATAGTGGCACAGACCGCATAGTTGCCAGCCTCAATCTGGAAGGTATAACATATAACTACAATACTTAAATCCATTTTGCTGTACAAAAACAGATGAGCTCAATCTCTTTTTTAAATGTTACTTACATACCATCCACTTAAAAAAAGTAAAAATGAAATTACTGATGAACTAATCTTTTACATATCATGTATATTTATTTAAATGTGTGCAAACAAATGACTGATGTTAAATTGTTGCTGCTACATAGCAGTGCTCAATACCGTTTGACTGTGTGCAAACAAATGATCAAAAGTGAATAGAATGATTTGTATTGGATGGAGATTCTTGAAATCCTTTAGCTGTGAAGAAAAAAAGCTGAAGCTTGTTGAAAAAGTTTTAGCAAAATGTTTACAAATCACGTCTAACCATTTAACTATGTGCAAACAAATTGCTGATGTTGGGTTGAATTGTTAGTGTTGTGTAGCAGCAGTGCTTGAAGCCATTTGACTGTGTACTAGCAGGTGATCTCTGGCTTGTTTGGAATATTATCTACTAAGTATTTGTTTGGAAATCTTAGGTTTAATATGTGTATAAGCAAAGTTTGGCATTGAGTGACCTGCAGGGGTTCTTGTGCCATAAAGCCAAACCAGCCTAGAGAATATCATGAGTATTCTAAAAAAAAGCCACCTTTTCACCAAAATATGACCAATTCAACCTTTTCACATATATCTGGCTAAATAGAATCAAATACTACTGCTATAAAATCCATACCTTAAAACCCACATAGAAGACAAAATCCACCTAACTTTTCTTGGCGTTAAATGACCCACAGAGGTTGATATGTAGTTAAACAAAACTCCAACTCTGCGCTCTCTTTGAATTTTGATATCCATTCTTGCTGCTCAGATTTCTTTCACTTTTTAATTAATGAAATTATTTTGATTAAGCATTTAAGGTACTATATTTACAAATAGTTATATAAGCTTAGCTTAGTTATGGCACAAGGCCAGAAGTATGGGGCACCCAGTGAGAATTGAGCTCACTAATACTGGTCTACTAAACCAGCTTACTAACCATTACACTATGTAAGGTAATCACCAGGTTTACAAATACTACATGTATTCAATATATATATATTGTTATGTATTTAACTTTTGATTTTCTTTTTTTTCTTTTTTTTATTTTTTTTATTTTTAAACCGATATTAGCATTCAATTTATTAAGAGGAAGACTAAATTCAATTCTGGTTTCTATTTTAGACTCTACACAGAGTTCTGATGAAATTCTGAAACAGTATTTCTATGTGTGTAATGACAGAGCCAGAGAAAATCTGATTGCCAGCATCAATATGGATAAGCAACAATGCTTGGAGGAACTCAAAGTTACAGAAGAGCAAATTGCGGGTAGAAACCTTTTTTTTTTCTTTGTGCTGTTAACAGTTTGTCCTTATTGTCCTGTTTAAAAGACTGGATATTTAAAATGTCAGTAGAGAGTATTGATGTGAAAATTTTTGAAAAGAAGGCCTATTAAACTCCCTTGGGGAGGCATCATTGACCTATTACTTAAAATAGTATATCATATAACTATGTGCCTTTTTATCAAACTATTCCTACAAACTTTAGTAAACAATTTGTTTTTTGAATTCTTAATTTGAATTCAACATGATTATTTGCAATTTATTTTCTCGAATAGTATTACATTCATTTTAACAGAAGTATATATGGGTTTTAATAGTCATTGTTAAAAATAAAGGATGTTGAGTTGCTTTTATTAAAGTTTAGGACAATTATTTGTATTTAAAGTATGTTTTATTTATTTACTGTGGATTACTATTTTTTTTACACTGATTGTGGTATATGGAACATTTAACAGTTATTTCAAATATTTAGTTATTTTATTTTTCAGGCTTGGATGGGGTAGTTTTAACCTAAAATGAAAAAAAAAGTTTTCTAAGTCTTTTTAAGGCTGGGTGACCATTGAAATGAAATGGAGTTCCTCTTAGTTGTTTTGATACCTGACAATCTCAGCAAAGGGTTTAAGGGAGTTGGGGGAAGAGAGAGCTATCTGCTTTTTATAGCAATTACCAAGAGAGTGGATAAATGCTGTGAGACTGACATCCCTTTTACAGCAAAGGGAGCAGTAAACTTTAGAGGGTGAGAAACAGATTCTATCTTAAAAAAAACTTATTTGAATCTCTTAGTATAGTTTAAAAACTTTCCAGTTATAATGTCCTAAAAGTTCATACCTTTTCCAAGGGTATCAGTTTGAAAGTGAACAGAATATTGTAACTGCAGTTCGAACTCATTTACTTCTGCGGCTGCAGTTCAGTATTTTAGCCATTATACTATGGGGACTTCCTGGGTGAATTATAATAAGGTTCTAATTTTATCTGAGATTATTTTCATACTTCTGTTTATACCAGCAGCCTGTTATTTAAGTGAATCTAAAAGAATTTATATAGGCTGTATGTTTATATTTTTTTCCATTTATTTAAAAAAAAATTTTGATTACTTTATGATTATCATTCAACAATTTATCTATTTTAGTTGTATAAGACATGCAATTTTCTTTGGATCACTACTATGATATTGATATGTTAGAGTGCAAATCTATGTGTTGACATTTTGAGCAATACAAATTTGTCTTTATACTGTAAAATTCCTTATTTGCAAAAATAATTATGGATTTAACAGTAACATTAATCACTTTGATTCTATATTGCAAATTATTAAACATTGTTTTGTTTTGTTTTCTATTGTAGCTGTATCTCGAAGAATAGATTCCATTTGCAATGAGAAACATCGTAAAGAAGTAGAAATCCGCAAGTTAATGTTAGAAATGAAAGCATTTGACCAAACCCTGGTTAGTCTGAAGAAAGAAAAACAGCAACTGACAGATAAGTCGTCTTCACTGGATGCCAAAGTGTCTTTGTGTTTGTCTGTCCTTCAGATTGTTCATGACAAAAACACATGATCTCTTATTTACTGTGTACAAAATAAAGATTTTTAATTAAAATATGGTAGGAAGGGTTGTTGAAGAATTAATTTTAGGGTTGGGTGGGGGGAACCCACATGAAATTGAAAGAAAGGATGATCAAGTCAATTCATGGACATTTATTCCTTCTTTGTGTAACATCTCTTCCCTAGTGATGTGTGCATGTTTTCCTTCCTTTTTCTTTAATCTTATGTCAACTATTTCTCTCTTGTCTTTCTCAAGAAAATATCACTTCATCTCTTTTTTACTTATTCATTATCCTGTCTTGCACAAAGCATCTTTTTATTTGGCCTCCTCTATTTTTCTTCCTCTGACTCACCTTTAACTCTCCCCCTCGTGCCATCCTTTTTTTTCCCAATCACATCATCATTGATTAGTCTTTCCAGCCATTCTCACTTACTACAACTTAATTTCCATCCCATTGTCACTTCTACTTTTTCATGTCATCTTTGGTAGGTTCAGTAGATCAAGAGAGAAAGCATATAAACCTTGACATTTTTTTTCATCTTTGCTCTCTTTATCCATTTCATGTCCTACCTCTTTCCCTTGATCTTTATATCATCTTTTCCTTATTTGTCCACCTAACAAAATATATCAACCAAAAGTCTTGTTATATTTACATTGAATTTTAATAAACAAATTTAAAAATATGAATATCCATTAAATTTTGGGAAAACTTCTGAAAGTTCAGTTGATTTTATGCAGGTGATATCAAGAAGATTTTTGATTTGATAAATTTTTTTTTCTATCCCCACTTATTTTCTTGTTAATTACCTTAACTGATTCTATATTCAAATGTTGCCTAGAAGAGGCAAAAACATTTAATTCACTGTGTTAGTTGATATCTTCACAGATTTTACTGTTTGTTACCTTATTCAAACGTATTAATTTCTTTTTTTCTTTATCATATTCACTTGTTTTGCAAACCAAAATGTTTTTTCTGGAAAGTCTTGATCTTTACATTCCGTGAGATAAAATAAATTATTTTAAGCTTGAACTGTCTAGGTAGCTATGTATAATTGTTTTATAAATTGCTGACTTTGAATAATTGAAATGGAGAAAAATATTTATGAAGACTAAGTGGGCAGATGTTCTATGATAAAGATATATTTTTATATACATAAACATCAGTTTAAATTTGGTTAAGTTATATGGCATAATAAATTGCTTCATTGGAGCTTTTTATGACTTTGAGCAATAAACTGTACCCCTTAAATTTTGTATTGAATGTCTGAAGTAATGAACTGTCATCCCATTCTACACTGAACAGTTGAGTATCTCTTCAAAGAAAACATTCTCTAAAATTAGATTTACTTTGAGATATATGTTCAGTTTCATTCATAAATATTAAAGATATTTTAACAGTCAATTTTGTGCAGCACCTAGCAAAATTTGAACTTGGCTTGTAAGATGTGCAAGGTAAATATTGCTCTATGGTTGACATTTTCATAGTTTTGAGTAGTGTTACAAGTCGTTCCTTTTAAATAAGCTAGTTTTGTCTTTTATGCTTATGATTTTCAAGCATAAAAACTAACAAATTGTTAAAAAATAAGTAGTGAGTTTGAACTAGTCATGCTATTAAGTTTACTTTTGGACTAATATCTTTGGGAAAAGTGTGAACTCTCTTATCCCCACAACTAAGAGTACCGCTACTGTCCTACAAGGATGGCTTTTAAAGCATGAAGGTTGGCATACCATTAAACCAAAAAACAAACAAGCCAATTGTTTAAAATAATTAACATTAGTTTTAGTTAAAAACATGGTAAGAGTAACTTTTTTTTAGACCTTTTTTTTTTTGTAGCAAGCGTTGTTTTCCAATGATACCTGCATTAAAAAATTGAGATCTAAAAAATTTTGGCTTCAGGTTATCTTTACTATGCTTTTAACCTGTGTTGAATTTTTTCAAGAAATTAGTGATAAAAAGTGAAATCAAAATGTGTAAATTTAGTTGCTAATTCAAGTATAGATTAACTGAAATTGTATTTAAAAATATTTTTTTCACACAGATTTGTACTGAATGTAGTTTCTATTTGACTAGTTAGCTCTAAAAGAATAGAATGTTAAATTGGCAGAGTAGGTTGCAGTGATATAGAATTACCTTTAAAGTAGTTGCTATTTGTATGAGTTTTTTTTATTAAAACAAAATGTATAGTAATATGTAAAAACCTAACTTCCAAGGCAAAAAGAGCAATCTTGATGTTTTTAGAAAGCAAACCAAACAAGTAATAGTTTTGAAGATTTATAATTTACATTGTTTGTGTAAAATGTAAAGAAAATCTATCATTACAAGTTGTATTGGCACTGATAGATATTGAAAAAATTTTGATAATCCAATTCTTTGCTATAATTGCTTAAAGACTGCAAAAGAAACCAGTAATTTGTTGAATTTTAAATGTAGTGATTGATCTTTTTAGGTTATGGATGAAGCATTCTACTTAGGTCTTTTAGTACCTCTAACCTATTGCTCACCTGTCCAAACCACTTGTCAATTTGGGAAAGTGAGAAAAGCTTTTTTCCCTTAAATTGTTGCTAAACTGCAATTTAAAAACATGCATATAAAAAATAATCTCTAAAAATCATTTATGTGCATATCTTTTAATAATGCTTGAATTTTTTTAATCTTGAAGGTTGTACCTTTTTAATTTTGAAAAATGATTACCACATTAGAAGAGAAAGATTTATGTGCATGTATATATGTATGTAACTATACTCTATTCTCTTTGTAAAAATAACTGAGTTGAAACTTAAGTTTCAATGTGGTAATTTTTTTTTCAGAAAACTCACTCTACAAAACAAAGAAACAAAATTCTCAAAGCATCTATGCCAACATTTTGTTCTTTGCTTTGGTATGCAGAACTGTTAACTTGGAAGCAGTTGAGCTTTCACCAATTTTCATGAGGTTTCTTTCTGGAAATAAGCTAACTCCTTAGATCATCCTAGAATCATATTAGCAGATATATACTAGGACTTCTTTTGAAAATGTCCTTCCTCTTTGGTTGCTAGGTTAAGTAACTTTGATCTCAAAATCAAGTTCCAAAATTTTTTCTAGTTGTGTAATTGTAAAATCCCTTACACTTAGGAAATAAATTATCCTTAATTAGGTGTCATGATTCATAAAATTGGTTTTTGGCTAGTCAAGCCAAACAATAAGCAAGCATACAAGCCTTGACTGAACAGTCATCTCTGAGACTGAGGTAGTATAAATATGTTAATTGTTAGAACGATCTGGCCATAACAAAATGAACAAGGCCTTATACTACCAGACCCATATATGTATTGATATATCCAAAAGTCTTATTACTATTTGAATGTTAATTTATTTTCTAAATTAGAAAAAGTTTCTCAAACATTCCCTTGAGTGCCAAGTGCAATATTTGCAAGTTGGATTGAGGCTTGTCTATGCTGCTGAAAAAAAAAATCTTTCTTTCAAAAGTAGTGCAACTTAGTTTAGGAAAAAAAACCTGGTGAAAAGTGTTTTTCAGAGAAAACAAACTGAGAACCACTTGTTGTAAATAAGCTATTGAGACTTGTTTGTGGGGTTATTTTTCTGAATGTAAAAAAACAAAACAAAAAAGTGGTTTGTTGGTGATTAACTGGTTGTCATTGGCTGAGGCAGGTTGAAAAATGTTTGCATTTCTCTTGTCTTGGTTCATGTTACTGGAAGACTTGAAGTTGAAAGCAGCATGTGAATACTTGTTTATTTTAAGTAACTATTGTTGTCTTCCATTAGGGCTATCCAATCAATTTCTCGTTTTCCTTCTTTTTACTCCCTTTCCCTCTTTGCTTCATTTGTTCTCATAAATTCTTTTATATTTATTAAGATTTTACTTACATTTGTGTATTGGGTGGACTAAAAATTAATGAGCTTAGCTCCAGAGGATTCTTCAGAGCAGCACCTGATCCCACATGATAGATTAGCTTTTTGTGGTGTCAGGGGTCCACACATTAAACTGAATTTGTGTTGCTTTTCAGCACCATGAGGGTAGGTAAATTCCCTCTCCATTGTTTTCAAATTACAGGAAAAATAAATTTTCACTAAGATTGAATATTTAAGATTATTATATATTTCTAAATTTCCATTTGTCATATTTTGACTTTATCTCCTGGTAACCTATGACCTAGACTAGGGTTGATCAAAATTGTTTTACATAAGCACCATTTGATAACCCTTTAAAAATTTTTTTCTGTGAATTATAAAATTTTTTCAAAGTATTAAAATGCAAATTTGCATTTCAGTAACATGAAAGAAAACAGCAAAAAATAAGTTGTGGAATGGGTACAGGAAGTATCTTTAGACATCTATTAAGTTTAGCTTTGTCTAGCTCATGGCTGCAAAAACAAGACCCTTGTGAGATTTTTTTTCATGTCCCGAGAAAATAGCTTATCAAAATTAGCCATTTTTAATGTTATTTATATTAATAAATGTCCGTTCAAAGTGAAAAGAAAATCATTTAAGAAGAAAATAGAATTCATTTTTTTTTTTTTTCTGCATATTTTTCTGATTGGAAAGTACTCCCCCCCCCCAAAAAAAAAAATTGAGGATTGTTAACAAACATAAATCATGTGAAATGTCAGAACCATGGTTTTGACACTCATCCCCAAGATATGAACTTTTAAGTTATTGTTATCAAATGATTTTTATTTATCACCTCAGAATTTTTAATATAAGACTCTGCTTAGCTTTTGTGAAAATTGAATTAAAAAAGATTTTTATTAAGGATATTTATTAAATTTAGCTTTCTTTGATACAAAGCCATAGTCATAGAGCACTGTGATGAAACTATTAGCAAAGTAGTCTTAAAGATTAGCTTGCTAAATATTGCACTACTGTAGGTATCCTACATGTTTCCATTTTGTTACATTTACTCAGTGGCATGTGAATTTAAGTTTTCAAAAAAAAAAAATCTATAAAATCGACTGGAAAAATTTGCAGCTAGAACAATTGATACCTGAAGAGGGTATATAAAACAGGATATTGTGATGAAAAAAGTCTGGATGGTCCTTGAATGTAATCTTTTCTATTGTTTTCTCATAATTTTAAAATTTTGTTTTTAATAAAAATCACTAAGTGCCCCCCAAAAAATTTACTTAAAATTTTTTCATTTTGGAATTAGTTTTCATATTCTTTGTTGGTATTATTCAAAATTACTCAAGATATTTCTTAAAATAGTTTGGAACTTTTAACATGGCTACCTCATCTATTAAGATGAGAATATTTCATCTGCCTTTTTTTGTGGAAAATTTCTTTGAATTTCCTACTTGTCAAGGACTTTTTCACTCCTACAAACTTGTTTCTGCCATGTTGTTTTCTATTTTGTTTTATTTCCTCTTCTTCCTCCTCCTCCTCCTCTCAATTTCTTCCTCTGTCTTTCATAAATGCATGCATATATTTATATCTCTTCATTCCATTTCAAAAGTATTTCTGTTGTGAAAGAGTTTGCCAGACAACAGGAGATATGGACATGTTTCATGAATAACCAGGTGTACATCACACGAAAATCTGGTTGGGTGTAGAAATCTATTAGTTTATTTAATTAATTTATTTTTTCTTGCTTTTTTTCTTTTATGAATAATTTTTAATCTCTACTTGTGTGAAGAAAGTTATCTTTAATATATTGAAGTGGTGTCTTTGATTCTTCTATCTAAATGAGTGAAATGTAAATAAAAATGGGTCAAGTATATTTAGTCTGGTAGGGCTAAGTAAAAGCAACTTTGCCCTATATTTAAAAATCGAAATAGGTTGCTTAATATTTATGTACATAAGAGCAGCAAATTTGGAATAAGTTTTGCTTGTATGTACACTTTGGTCATGATTGTTTATAATCTTTGAAGATTACAACAATTTGTTATAAGCAGTTTAAATTGAAAGTTATCTCCATAATGTCTCTCCAAATATGTTGAGTGTTTTGGGCTGTTTTAAGCCTCCTGTTTAATTGTCTTTTTCTTAAGTAAAATCAGCAATAAAATAATCTTATTACTACTATTATTGCTTTTTCTTACAACCCTTCTGGTGGGTAAACTCTTCAATTGCCATAACTTAGAACAATCACAATAATAACTAGGTATCAAAATAAAAGATGGTGTAGGGAATCAGAGGAAGAAGTGGTAGAATTTCTACACATTTTTCCCTGTTTAATCATCAGGGTCTCCATGGCTAAAGTAGTCATGGTAATGTTCATGAAAAATGGGCTTTCAGGATGTAGTCTTGTCAGTAGTTACTACTTTATTTCTGGTTTTGCACTGTCGATTCTAGCAGTTGAAGAGTATATCGACCTAAAGTATTGCGATAAAAAGCAACAAAACTTGTTTCAATCTTTAAAAAAAAAAAAAAACCCACATAGATGAAAAACAAAATGTCTATCTCCATTAAAAGCAACTCTGATCTTTCCTTCCAAATCCACTCAACTGGAGTTGTGGAATAAACATTTTTCAGATTTAAGTTAAGATAATTCTATTCAGTGCTGTGCCAGTTAAGCCAACATTAAAATATTTTTTTCTCTTCCACAAGAAAGTTTTTTTAAAGAATGGTTTTATTCTTATAATATACCAACTCATTGTTTGTTTGAAAAATTCTTTATTTTTCTGAATTATAAAAAAAAAAAAAAAAAAAAAAAAAAAGCCTAATCTGAACTGAACTTACAGATGTGTGGTCTAAGATTCATATTCTGATGCTGAGTAGATGAGGTTAAATACCTATCTTATTTAGAGGAGGAACACTGAATCTCAAACCTGAAGTAAATTTGTTTGCCTTAAGTGGATATAAAATTTGTGGATTTTTTTTTTTTTTTTTGGCAACAGTTGTCATATAAATCTCGACTTTTCTCAAATCAATTGAATGTAGTCTCCACTCCCCTTTCCTTTTTCTGTTCTCATAACCCGAAGCTGTGGTTATTTACAGGAGACTCCATTCCTGGAACATTCCAAAATGAATGATTCATGATCGTTACAAGTGAAGATATTAACTCATTGAGAGGATCAGTCATTCTGAAGCAGTTAAAAAAAAAAGAAATCAAGTGGAATTTATGTTCACTTGAGTTTCTTCAAATAAAAAAAAAAAAAAAAAAAAATAATCAGCAAAAACTAAACTAAAAAAAAAAAAAAAAAAAAAAAAAAAAATTCCCTCCATGAATTAAAAATTGTCTTTTTTTTAATTTTTTTTTTTTTTTTTTTTTTTTTAAAAACTTTATTTGAAGTTCTCAACTGCTCAAGAACAAATTCAATTTTAATGTTTCATAATTTTAAATTTCTTCTACTGCACAACTGACTTTTTTGCAAGTTTTTTTTTTCCTCTCCTGAAACTTGTTTCACAATCCCTTGCATATTTTTTCTTTTAAATTTAAGATGTAAATAAACTGAAACTGCTCTGTTCAAAGCTATTGGTTTTTATTAACTCTTTTTGTTTACTTTGTATGTAAATAGTTGGTCTGCTAAATATAATTATAGTTTAATTAATAAATGTGTATTATATAAACTAATTTTCTAGTATGTAGATTTCCAAAACCTTTCTGGAATAAGGAATTTTGGCAGACCCAGCAAAATCTAATTCAATTAACATCATTTGATCAACAGTTCCGATATCCCTCAACTAAGGTGAGTATTTTTATCTTTCCTAGTTTCTCTCTATTATTTTTATTTATTTATTTTTTTTTAAGAACTGATTCATCAGCTTTTATGTTCCATAACTTGTGGATGGAGTTAAAAAATTCCAGTATTATAATAATTTGGTTGGTGTATATATTTATTATAAAGTTGATCACAAATCAGCTTATTGGATTTGAAATAGTTCTATTGTTCCTGCTCCTGGACGTCAACTAACACTGCCTTCATTTGGTTTCTCCGACTTACTGCATGCATGTATCCAAATGGTTTTGATATTGTCAATTGAAGGATTTCACTGTGAACTGATATATTAAAAACTAAACTGGCCAAATGTGAGGAAAAAACTCTTTACTTTGCATTCAGAATGGTGTGTTAATGAGTCAAAGTCACTGGATGAATCCTTATATACAAGATGATTCATACATGATAGTAACATAGAGAGTGGAACCTGCACATGCAATCTCCTCACATTACAAATGGCTGTGTAGACAAAGGCTTTGAAGCAATGTGTTCTCTTTGTTTCAGGTAACTGAGAACCATTACACTCTCCACATATCTCATGATCATAAAGGTGACAGCTGGAGGCTGATCTTTTCATTCTGCTACCCCCCTTGAAGTGTCCCATGAATTTTCCACACACACAAAAAAGTGCCCCTTCCCATGATTGTCTGGGGAATGCTCACTTCCTTGCCTTCACCACAGGTTACCATACTCTCTCCATGCTTCCAATCAATCACCATATTGCAAGCTTTCTGGGATATGTCAGGTTATACCTTTCTAGATGCTTCCACATGATCCATGTGGATGTCACATATCTTTGTGGATGTTGTCAGTTGCTTTCAGGCTCAAGTCATCTTGTGACAACACCACTGAGTATGGATGCTATATTAAGGCCAAATCCTAGCATTGTTAGACAATACCTCCATCTTTTGACCATGATTATGAGGTATGATCGTAATGGCTTCTGAACACGTATCTACAGGTAAACTTTCCTGAAGGCTATTCCTTGTCTATTCCTGTAATTTTTTCGCACAGGCATCCTCAAAAGCCGTGAATATGTTCTCATACTTAAGTTTGTGATAGTCCATTGCAGGTGACACTTTTTTTTATTTGCTTGGATTAAAGCATTTAGCATTAACAACACTTTGTATTTGCTGAGTCCCTTTTTAGTATATTGCAGCTGCTCAGCCACAGATAATTCAGACTTGGCTCAGAGTTGTATTGGCATTGAGTACTATTAAAATCAATGTCCACTTCATGGGCTTGTCCCTTTACATGTTGCAGTTCAAGTGTTATGCAATGAGTTGAATTCTGTGTGGAAATCAGACCAATTGGTTTTCTCTCCTCAAACTGCAAGTTTTCAGAACAAGGGACATGGATGCTGCTTAGCACCTTGATTGCGTTAATCCTAAGTTGCAATGCTATGGTTCGTTGTGCACTACTAGTACATTAAGCTCAAGTGTTGTTGGCTTCTGTAAAGATCTTGGCCATGTCGACTCCACAGTAAAAGCTCTCATCTCGCATGGTTATTTTAACATCCTCCTTAGGCTAAGATCAAAACAGCTTTAGGTAGAAGCATCTCAAATTTGGTGGGGGCAAGCATCAAATTCCATCAATATAAATAGTGATGATAGGAAGTGCCTCTACAACTTGTGACTGAGAGCTCTCCACCCCGAGCATTGTGATTAGCAGCATTGGCACATGTCTTGCAATCATGGTAGGTTGACTGCACAACTGACATAATCAATTTCTTGTCCTTCCTAATAACGTTCAGTGGCAGTCAATCTACATGTACGCAGAAGTCACATCACATAGCCATATAAGCATATACCAATTTGTATTCTGAAATCCCCTGAAGAACTATCAGTTTCTTCAGGTTTGACAGATAAATATTGGTTGTTTCACCTGGGTGCATACTGAAACAAATGAGTCCAATGTAAATGCAGTGAACAGTGCTGTATCTGATTTTTCCTCTTTAATGTTTGATCGACTGTTAATGCATTACTGGTCAGTTGGATAACTCACTTGACCTGCATTTTGCAAGGGTTACATATTAGTTCTACCCTCTTGACCATGGATGTTAAATCTTGGAATCAACTTGATGCCAAAATTGCTGTATGACATTTTAATGAACTAGCTTGTAGTCAGCTGGAGGAGTTTTTTTTGTGCATCAAGTGACAAATTAGCCAAATGCAAGAAAGCAACTCTACTCTGCATACAAAGTAGGGGGATAATACAAAGTGATCATCCTTAATGGTTGTTGATGAACACAATTCTGTGTTTGGACGTGTTCTTTTATATGCAGGATAGGGAGAAAAACATTTGAACCTGCGTGTGCATTCTCTTTGCATTACAAGTGGCTGCTTACATGAAAGGCATGTAAAGCAGCATTTTCTTTGCTTCAGCCATTACATTTGAGAACAAGAAATAATCAGAAAGACTCATCAAAAGATTTAAAGTCATTAGTTCATATTTTTTCAGAGAATGTCTAGTAAGGAGTTCATTTTTCAAGCTGGCAACCCTGATTTAAAAAAAAAAAAAAAAAAAAAAAAATCATGCGATGTCACAGCCAAATGTTGGTCAAATCTGATGAGAATTCTCAGTTTGTAAAGGGGCCAGATGATAATGTAGTTTATCTTCCATAATCTTTTGCTTATTTAAAAAAAATGAATGCTTTGTGACATTAACTTACACACAGCTTGTATTAACAGTTTGTCACATAAGAAAATTGGATCAAACTTCAGGATATTTTCATGACACTTAACACTTGTAACCCAAGTTTACTTGGCTGAACATGAATGTTTTCACACATGTTCAAGGTCATCAATTATTAACCAAGATTAACCAAGTTGGCTGTAGAATACATTGACTACATCTCTGCAGAGGGGTTAGATCCCCTGCCCCAATGTGTTCTGGATATATGACATTAAACAATCTGATGGTGAGGCTCCAGTCCTAGGGCTTCGGAGGATGTGGAGTACCTCTTCATTACCATTGCTCTCAGGTCCACTTTGAACCAGAGTGGCAGCATCTGACAGGGTTGTAGCTATTGGTCAAATAGAACTGTTTGACATTTAAACTGTGTACAAACAAATGACTTATGCTAAATTGAATTGTTAGAAATAAACTGTTGACCATTTAACTGTGTAGAAACAATAGCAATACTTGTGTGCTAAAAAATTAGTTCTTACTCATTTAAAAATGAAATTACCAATAAATTATTCACTTACAAATCATGTATATCCATTTAAATGTTTGCAAATAAATGACTGATATTAAATTGTTACATAGTTAAATGGTTTCAATTATTGCCGAGTACCAAAAAAAAAAAAAAGGTCAGGCTTATTAAAAAATGTTATCTACAAAAATTAGTAATCTGAATTTGAGACGAAACTCGATTTTTATCATTCAGGGTTTTCATATTCTGATTTTGTTAACCATAACCGTGTATAAGTGCTAAGTATTCCTGTGTTATTTGCCTACTGTTAGGAATGAACCTGCAACCTCCTGATGATTGTCTCTTTAGAAGCTTATGTGTCCTGCAGGACAATTCAGAGTGAATTTTTTGGACTAATAAACTTCTTACATCACTATGATTACTACTATGTATGTTTTTTTTTTTTTTTTTTTACCAGAGCTAAAAAAAAAAAAAAAAAAAAAAAAATCATTATATATATATATATATATATATATATATATATATATATATATATATATATATATATATATATATATATAATCTCAGAATATGAGATTAGCAATATTTATATTTAACATCTAATTTAAAAACCTTAGAAAATAAAAATTCTCTAACAACACTAATATTTATTTTCCAAACTATAGGTACTAATCAGTTTCAGAACTACTAGTGCTGACCCCACCCCTCATCTTTTGGCTTTTTGTATGATAAAAAAAATTAAGCTGGAAAATATACAGATAAGATCAATACTATATATAATTATTTATTATTAAGCTTTGCTTATTACATGGGTGATACAACCCAAGACTAACTGAACAGGATTATTGCTGCTTAACTGTCCAAGTGCTTCTGAAGTCTTAATCTAGCTCTTAATGCAAAGTACATGTTAGGCTCATTTGATTGGATTGGGGAGGATATAGCATCTTCAGTGTTGGAAAATATGGTTGGATTTTATTTGTAAACTCTAAAATTGTTGTGTTATATAAGTTTTGATCTTTTTATCATTTCAGGAATGTTTAATGTTAATTTGTTCTTTGAATGACCCATAAAAATGTATTAAGATTCAAGTGCAATAGCAATAATTGCACTGTCTGTGGGAATAAAGTTTTAAATGTCAGTCTGCCAACACTGGCATTTCCTGACTTCAGTCAGCTCTCTTAAGTTTTTTAACTGAATAAAATCCTAAGCTGACTATGAGAAATAGAGTTCAATACAACTTTAGTAAAAGGAATTATGTATAAATTTGACCATTTGGTTATACAACATTTAATTCTAATTTACCAGTCAAGATATGCAACTAAGCTTTTTGAAAAGATTGTCATGCAATGAAAATAGTTTTAAAATTCACATGTAGTTAAGAGACAATGGTTATGATCCAAAGAAAAGCTGCTGCTAAAACTAGAATGATGTTATGTTGTAGGATGATAAACATGCATAGATGTTATCTTTTGTAAAGTATAAAGTGACTCATTGTTTCAAAAGTTTATTTCTGCCCACAACAATTTCATTACAAATGAATCTACAGGGTATCTAAAGGTATGTCCTTTTAAACAAAGGAAAATACTAATATACAAACATCTGAATAAGCCCAGAAAAATTTTACAAGTACTTGAAATCTTGAAAATACCCACAATATTCTCTGTAGTAATAATAGATTTTTTTAAGTTTCTAAATTCATTACTGCTAATCTTTTGATACCCCCCCCAAAAAAAAACCACTTGACAAAAATGAAAAACAATGTCTTTTTATTTGGAACAGAATATTACAGAGTTCCTCTTGAGAGACAGGAGAGGAGTGGGAGAATTAAAATTTTATGATAATAACCCATCATATCACTCAATGGCAAAAAGTATTTGAATTGCTAAAAAGAAAAAAAAAAAAAGAAAAAAAAAACAACAAAAAAACACTGGTAAGGGCTTTTCATAACCTTTCAATAAAAGGTTTAGTTTGTAAAGGGGGAGAAGGGGAAGACCATGATTAGTTTCTTTACATTAAAGAACACTAAGATTTCGAGGGTATTGAGAAAGTATAAAAAATTTTTAGAAATTTAATAAGATATTTAGAAAAATATAATCTGGACCACCAGAATTTTTAATTTTTTTTTCTCTTTACTACAATTTATGATTACTTTTTTTTTTTTTTTTAAGTTTACAAATTTTAAGTATTTTTTGAAGACAATTTCAACCTCCACTGTACCATGGCTCCCATTTAATATACCAGTCCCAATTTACAGTTTTTCTGAGTGGTAAAGAAAAAGATTAAAAACTTCCTTGTTCAAAGTTAGCCAAGCCATACAAGAACTTTTGCAGGATAATCACATAAAATATATTTAAGATCTAATTAAAAAAAAAAAAAAAAAAAAGCTTCTTAGATAGATGAACAATGCCTTATGGTAAATGAAAGGCAGACAATCTTCTTTGCAGCTACAATTACTAGAAGTTCCTAAAAAGATTTCAAGGTGCATCTCTCGAAAGGGGAGTTAAGAGAGGCAAGGTGGAGGAAGACTGGGTCACCATTTTAAGATGTGGTCAACTTTAGCAACCTACCAGCGGTCTGCCATGATCCAATGACTTCCGACAAAGTACAAACAATGAATACGAAAAACGGAAGGGAGCAGTAAAATGACCCAGGGTCACCAGTGACCCTCACATGATAATGGCTATTTCTACAAAAAACACTAGAAGAAAATGTCAGGGAAGAGGATAAAACTAAGCAATTGAAGGAGAACTATCTTTCTTTTCTCCAATGAATTAAAAAACTATTTGGACCTTTTGAACAAAAAAGCTTGAAAACCTGAAATGTGGACTCAAACACATGGGCTCCATCTGTTACCCTAGAGATTGCATCATTAGCAAGCAATTTCTTTCATTCTATCTGTGCAATAACTTTTCTTTTACATTATTTTGTGTGTGTGTGTGTGTGTGTGTGTGATGAACAGGGTTCTAGATTATTTAAAACATTATTGAATCTCTTTCCAAAACTGGCAGTAATGAGAAATATATAATTAAAGCTTTCTTTTTACCACCAGTTTGGAAAGAGATTCAGTAATGTTTTGTTTCAGTAAAGTTGATGTAATATGGTACTTTATATATGATAAAATAAAGTTACAGTATATTACATCAACTTCATTAGGATCATATGCATCAAGTAAGAAGATTAGTGAAAGTGAATCACTAGAAGAAAAATTGGGAAATGGGAGAACAAGTGAGAGAGAATCAGCAAGCAATGCAAATAACCATTGGTGAATGATTTGTTTTAATTTTTGGGGAAAAAAAATTCAGTTTTTAAACTGTCTCTTTTCATAAAAACATTGCGTTCAAAAGGTAATAGGTTAATTTACAAGAGAAAGAGATGGATATAGAAAAAGTCTAATAACTGAATCCCCCCCCCAAACACACACAAAAAATATAAGTTTCATATGAGGAGAAGGGAAAGAAAAAAGAAAACAAGGCATTCAGAATCACAATCATACAGAATCAATTTCCCCATACATCAATATTCATCCAAACACTTTCAAATAATTTCACCTTTTGTAATGGCAGTGGGGAAAAAATATACAAAGGCTAAATGTAGAATATACATTTTGTTGAGAGAGAGAAAAAAAAAAAAAAAATCCCCTCCCCTGTGCATATTTGCACACAGGGCATGTCAGGTGGGGCTATCACCAAATCAAAGTTAAGATTTAGCCAGATTATCTGATGCAAGTAGATATGCATCCATTACTTAAAGAGCAACTTCAAAAAGCTTATTACAATCAGTTTGTCATTTTTTTAGTCTGTCATTTTCAAGTCAATAAGAGTAATAATATCAATAGTTGTAATAGCAACAGCAATCATAATTGCAGTAAATATACTTTTAGTAGAATTTAAATTGATTCTTATTTTTCCTTTACCCAATAATTAGAGAGCTAAGAGGAAATTCAAACATATATATATATATATATATATATAATTAAAAAAATATCGGTAAATGCCATCAGTTTTTGAATTTGCAACCTGTTTTAAGAATGAAAAATCCAAGGAAGTAAAGAAAATGTTGTGATGTTAATGGTGCTCATGATCTGAGCTTGCCTTATAGCCTTTTTTCCCAGTGCAAGAGATTCATTTTCACTTGGTAGTAGCATTACTTGTGGCAGCAGTAGTTGCTGCTGTTGTCGCTTTTGGACGCAGAGGCATCTTTGAGGTGATGAGTCTATCAACCATATTCTTGGCATAGCGAAGTCGATAGTAGAGATCCTTTGTTGTGCCAAAATTTTGTAATGTCTGCACGCGGAATGTCTTGCAGTTTCTCTTCTCATCAATATAAGTCACAGCTCCCATCACAGGGCATAAGATTAGCTTGGTGTGATCCTCAAAGAAATTTATCTAGAAGAAAAAAAAAAAAAAAAAAAGATTGAGTTTTTTTTTTTTGAGGTGGGGGAAGGGTAGTGTTACACAAGTAGTTAACTTATCAGCAACGCAATTTTTTTGTGTACACTTTAGCGTCGCCAATGGCCCGGGAGACCTGGGTTCAGTCCCAGGTCGAGTCATACCAAAGACTCAAAAAATGGTACTTGATACCTCCTTGCTTAACACTCAGCATTATAAGGTACAGATCAAGGGTAAAGTAGAGCAATCTAGGGAAGGAGTAGCGCCCTCCCCTACACCTTGGTGTAGTAGCTATCGAAAAGGGAGCCTTTAGGTTACCCTCAACTATGGTCGCCAACTTTACTTTACTTAAAAAAGGAAAGTTTTTTCTTCTTTAACTCCAGTCGATTCTTTATAACAAGGATCCATCTATATAATCCTTCACCCAACTTTCAAAATTTTCTTTTTGCCTTTTTATCTGCAGTGTTAAGATTTAAAGTCAAACTTTCTTGCTTCCCCACATCCTCAGTTACTATACCCCCCCCCCAAAAAAAAACCTACCTGCTTACATCTGTACAATTCCCTAAACTTATTACCCACATCTAGCAAGTAGTGAGCATGTTTAACTCTGATATTACACCTTTTTTGTGATTGCAAATAACATTAGATGTTTCATTAACAAATAATGATTACCTTGTAAATTAAGCACCCATCCCTGATCTGAAAATGTTGGTGACCTACTGTAAGATCAAGGAGTTTGTTTAAATTTGAAAGAATTCTTTCATTTGAAACAAAATTTTAATGACCAACACTGCAGATTTATATCACAAGAAATGAGTCACTATAAAAAAATCATTTAAAATCTACCATTTGCATCCTTTCTATTTTATTTCAAATCATCAAATTTCTTTTGGTATTTAACTATCAAAGATTTATTGAACTTTGCCAGGGATTTTTGCATCAATAAACAGATTAACACATTAATTACTTTTGAATTAATTTTTCAGTCCTGTGTTTTACACAAAATTTAAGAGGTCAGTTCATTCTGTCAACTTTTACAAACTAAAAGAAGCTTTGTTATTGACAGATTTTCAAGTCCAGGGAATCAAGAGACTTTTCTATTGCAATGTCTTCCTAGTATATTAACAACTACAAGGGATTGACAATTTGCAATTTTTCTTTTTTTTAGCTGAAAAACATTTTGAGTCATTTCAAGTTAAATGAATGCAAATGTTTTGAAGAAAATCAATGTTCTCAGTTTTGTTACAAAATGCTCACGAGGATTTAGAATGAGATATCATAGAAAACAGAATCTGCACTAATGCCCTTGAGAGAAGCAGGATTCCATCTGACCTCTTGCCTGTTATGAGGAAATAGAACAGACTGGAGCCCTTTATCTGTTGTAAAAGTAACTTTAGAAAGAAAACTGAATCTAAATTGGCTCTACTTCAATTGATTTTGTGTTGCATCTTTCAGTGGAAGGGTTGGGTAAATACATTTAAAATGTCAACAGAAGGGGGGAGGTCAATTGTGCACTTATGTAACTGGAAAATTCAAGTTTAATTTTTCATGAAACATAAGACAAGAAAAAAAATCTGAAGAAAGAATAAATTTCCAAGTAAAATCAGGAGAACTGACCTGTACAGTTCCATTGCTAAGATGTAAATTGATAGCACTTCGCGTACGGAACCAAGTTTTCAAAAAAGGTAAGCGGCAATAATCATCACTGTCCCGTGGGGTTATGTTGGCACCAGCCTTCAGCAAATGTTCACTCATGTAGTTGCGGAAATATTTCAGCAGAGTCACTTTCTTTGTTAAACTCTCTGGGAAGTTGGTCATAGTGAAGAATTTTTCCGCACCATCTCGTTCAATGTACTCCATATTTCTGAAATGCAAAAAGTGATGTGATGAATAGCAGTTAGAGTTTTATAAACATGGTTTGTTAAATTAAAAATACCAAGGTTACTTGATGACAGGTGATACTGTAAAATGTTTACTTAATCGGGTATATGCCATCATATCAAATAAAGTGGTTAACAGAAGGATTCCACCGGATATGAATAAAAGCCTAATTTCAGTTATTGGGGGAGAGGGGGGAAAAATTCCAATAGAAGACTAAATGAGAGTGGAAGAATATACAGCATCAATCTTCCAGAAGAAAATGTCTGTTTCAGAGGAGGGGGTTGTCTTTTATAAGGCATAATAAGGCATGTTGGTGTATCTGTTAGTTTTATTGAAGACACAAAAGGAGTTATTTTGAGTTCCTTGAAACTGAACAGATTCCCCAAAAGAAAGTCTTTCTTCAAATACTTACTCAACATTAGCCATTAGTATAAGCCTTGTAGAGTCATTGAAAAGTACTCCAAAGCTGTTGTCACACAGCATATAACCAATGCCATATTTATCACTGTAGTCAACCCATTTACTGACCCAATACAAGGGGATGGCTGCTGGATCTTCTAAGTCCTCTGCAAGAAAGAAAAAGAGGTACCTTTGAATACTGAGACTTGATATTGAGCATTTTAACATGGAAAAAAAATATATACACAGTTTTATTCAGTTCCTTCACCTTTATTGCAATAAATTCAGTGAATTCATTCTTTATTAATTAAAATCCAAAGAATGGTATTTGCTAAAATTGAAAAGGCTTCAATTTTTTTGTAGTCCTTGATTATTGCATCTCAATAAAAACAACCACAACACCGCAAGGATTTTCCACCAGACTCTTTATGGGACATCCTGGATGAGGGTTAAGCTTTTTCATCAGTTGGCATAACAGTAATCATTTTGCAGTAGAAAGCAGATATAATTCACTAAATTTTATCACCATTTTCTTCAGAAAATGGATTTATCAGACATCTTTGGCCCCCCCCCCCAAAAAAAAAAAACTCTTTATGCTGTGAGAAGAAGATTTACCTTCAGTGACTTCTGAACATCTCACCAACTCAGTATTAATTTTATGTTTTGGTGGATAATCCATATTATGGCAATGACCATAAAATTTAATTATGTAGTGAAAAACTGCATATTTTTCAAATAAAATAGCAACTATAAACTGATCGTTAAAAATTAAGTCAACTCTTTTCAAACAACTGTACACCAAAACAAGTATTTACCTTCAATAAATTCTCGGTCACAATTCTTGGCATTTATCACAGAATCCAACAATTTACTCAGAACATTCAAATGACTTTGATCAGCTGCAAAAGAAAAACAGGAAATAAAAACCTGCAAGAAAATTCACATATTTATACAATTAGAGATATTTATTCACACAATTTTTCCTTTACTATTCTGACTACAAAAAGAGATGAATGTTCCCCCTATTCTGTCTGAAGTTCCTTCTATGGCAAATTTTAAAATTCAATGATGGCAGAAGAGCTTTTGACAAAAATATTATTCAAAACTCCTTTTAAACAAATTCAGATAAGATGCAGAAATTAGAATTTCTTCGAGCAAATTTACTTTGTATAATCTCAACCAAGATTGTTTTTTATTAGCTTTACTCAATCCTATTGTTTCTTTTTTTATCCAATATTCAGAGTAAACACCAACAAGACTTGAACTCATCCCACAATTGAGAGACCCTTTTGAAGATGTTATCTTAATCACTTGGGCAACACATGCTTCAAGGTTTATGCAAAGCAGAGATGTAGTTAGTCTCATTCTTCAAAGGTTAGTTTGATTTCAAGCCTGTTTCTGCTAGCAAAAAAGTTGATAAAACTAATAACAGAAAAAACACTCCATCTAAAAACTTATTTAACTCTGACTCATCCTTTACAAAAAGAAAGCTCTGACTCTTGATCGATCCATGTTGAAATCGGTTCCTGTTATTACTACTATAATTGTTTATACTAATAACCAACACAGACATGTGTGGGTGAGTACCAGTCAGAGGATTCCTTTGTTTTGGCACAAAACCCACATAAAGGGCTTGCGCGCGAGATTTCCTACGAGACTGGAGACTGAGGAAAGACAAGGTCGCAGAGCAGTGGACAGGGAGGAGTTAGTGACGGTCAGAGAGAGGCAGCTACTGAAGGAGGATTGGGACTTGTGGACCCAGAGGCCGGGTTGGCCAGTGCAAGAGGATGAATCAGCGTTCCCAGTAGCTGTGTGGGAATTTCGCTCGCATACACGCCCATGATAGCCACAGATGCACAAAAATCCAAGAAAAGTGCCCAAACTTCTCCCTTCTTATGCTTAGGGCTAACCCAAGTCTGTACTTGTTTGTTCTTCTTTCTTCCATTCTCGGTTATATATGATGTGTCTTGTGTGTTTGTAAAGCATGTGAAATGCCTCCGCCAGAAATGAGAGGGACCAATGGATGATTGGATGCCCATGAGCTGGTTTAGGAGGCTGAGATAGTGGGGACTGGCTGTATCGGGCATATTGTCACACACAAGTGATGCGGGATTAGTCAAATGGCACTGGGTCTTCTGCTTTCACTACCAGTGTCACACCTTTTGTGGATCAATTCAAATGGAAGAGACTATCAGCCTCAACTGGTGAGGACAATAGAACAATTTACCAATTCTCATCCATGTGGCAGTAGAGAGGATGATTTACCTCTAGTTTCTAGTTGATAAGGAAGTTCAATACTTTTAGCAAGAGTATTAGTCTAAAAGTGAATGTAACAGGGTGACTGAAGTTTGAACTTGCTTAATGCTTTAACCATCACACCATAGAGACTTTTCAAAAAGAGAAAAATCAAACATTACAAAGCAAGCCACTTACTTTCTGCATTTTCTGATGCTCGCAACTGTTCATTTTTGAGTCCAACATTCTCTTTCTCTTCACAACTTTTCACACCACCATCTGAAATAAAGAAATCAGTTTAGAGTTAATTTCATCTCATGTATACTCACATGAAATTGCAGTGATGAGTCCACTGTAGAACACATTAGATGAAATTATTTTTATGTAAGGTTCAATCTATTTAGCACTAAATGAAAGTGCATCAACAAAATTTTTTTTTTCTATCACTATATAAGCTTCAAGAAGAATCTGAGCTACAATAGGTAATTATAAAATAAAAGTATTCTTGAAATGAAGTAGAATATCTAAGCAACTTAACGACAATCTGTGATGACAAGTTTATAAGAGAGATACATGAAGCAGTGGGAAATATTAATAACAAATGATGTATCACTGAAGCAGTACAGAAATGATTATAAGGTTGGTCACACATTAGTTAACTTCAGGATAATCACCCCCACCCAAGAAGAGGTCTCACAAAATAGTGGATACATTGAGACCTGAAACTATTCCCTCCTGTGACGCTGCATAAATAATTATCCCAGGACGAGAGTGCATGTGACGTTGAGGGCAGTCTGGCACTTGACCCCCCTCAAAAATAAGTCCTAGTCAAGACTCTTATTTCGGGCATATGGTAAACTGGCAAATCATGTGGTTAATTTGGGGCTAGACTGATCCCCGATGCTGGCAAGGGGGTGTCCAATTCACTTTCACATACCCTACCAAGTCCTTCGTTTTCCTACCCCCTCAGATAACGGAAAACAGACTTCAAGGTTAGAAAATATTTACTGCAGCCAAATTTCTAAAATTCCCTTGTAATGTTTTAAGGTGAATAAGACATTTAGTGAGAATTAATGAAAGCGATACGAAGCTGAAACAGATATGTGCAAAAGAAGGTGACTCAATAGATGAATAACACGACCAAAAGATTTCAACACAAGGGTGCATTTAAAATATAACAAAGTTTTAATAGGCGACGACCAAACAAGTAATAAGATTTAAGAAACAGTTCCTTTTTCTTTTCTCTTTTCCTTTTTAAAATACTGACTATATTAAGCCAACAGGAAGCATCAAACATAAATGTCTCTCAACAGCCCTTTTCTTTCTCCTTTTTTTCTTTCTTTTTTCTTTCACTTGAGAAAATGCCTAAGTTGCGGGACTGAAGCATGTAACAAAGTTCATTCACTAATTTACTATTGATGAAACAATCCTTTCAGTTTCTTTTTTGAATACATATAATTCCAATATTTAGGAAGGGTAGAAGGAAAAACAGTTTAAGTTGTACTTAATTTTCAGGTTCCTTTCTTTTTACGGGCCAGTGACATCCTCAGAATTGGCTGAATCAGCGCCTTTCTGCTGACTTCTGTCCAAAGATTCTGTTCTACTCTTTTTACGGGAGACTTTCCCCGGAGTTGGTGTGTCTCTTACCAATGTCTGTCCAGAACTAAACTTTCTTTTTCAAATTTTCTCCAACAAAAAAAATGGCGTTTTGGTCTATGGGCCAATCATTTAACTTTTTCCTTTTCCCATCATTCCATCCGATTACCATACTCAGGTGACCTGGATTCCTTTCTTTGTTTAACTGATTACAGGTCATGGAGTGCGGGTAGCTTTGACAGTTATTCTCCTGTTTTAGCGGTCAGTCTTAGTGCCGGTTGATTCAAACACAGAAGGGTAGGGGAACTGACTTCCCTTTCCCTCTCTCAGTAGCATATCACGTCACACCTCCCAAATTAGTACAGTCAGTGAGATTTGATTACAAAAAATATTGAGTTTTTTTTAGCTATTGAAAGTATTTTATTTGAAAGTTATCACAGCAACTAAATGTAAATAATTATGATTTGAGATTTTTTAAATTAAACAAAAGTTCAAATTTAAATTAAGCTTAGCTCCCTGAAGTTTACACTCATTTTAAAAAAATGCAAGAGACCAAAAGTTGCACACCCCCATCAACTTCTACAAATGTTAACCCAATTACCCCCACTTTTTAAATAGATGTACTTTATGTATGAAAAAAAAAAAAGAGTGTTTTTTGATAGTACAAAATGAGAAAATGGGTTTTGCATGAGAGAGAGAAACAAAACACACTGGTTTGAATAGCTAAATGCCATGATAATGGTTTGCCTAAAAATTACAGACGAATTATTTCAAGTTGAAACAAATCAATGTTGATGTGACAACATTAATTCCATTAGTTGTAAATTGGGTGGGGGGAATATATGAAGTTTGAAAGATCTGTTTTTGCCTCTGATAAGATTTTAAAATTGAAGCTGACATACAGTCCAGATTAATTTCACTCTAGATTTTAGATAAAATCATTTTGCCTGATTTTTGTTATAGCTTACTTATTCAATTACTTCAAACTGTCAATATTGTTATGTTCTTGTTGCCAGTTGTGTTTACAAGTTCTTAGACAGAATAACATTCTTTTGCCAATAGCAAATGACAGCTCTAAAAACAAGATGGCTTCCATCACAATGTCTGCTCCTCACACAAAAGTCATTGCTTCTTTAACAAGGGTCATTAAAAAACAAATCTAAGCAGCTTCCCAACAAGAAAATTATCCAGTGAGGATAAGTTGCATTGTTTCATAAGCTCCCAATAAATTGTAAGAGACCTCTAGTAGAAGCAATATTTCCAATATTAAATTTACTGAAAACTCAATGTAAATGATTAAAGAGGACAAAAATAGAAATAAGATAGCATAAGGGAGCAAGAGAAAGATGACAGACTAACCCTGCATTTTCACATTGGCCAAAGGTTTGCGCACATCCACTCCTTGCTTGCATAAAGTGTCAATTCTGGGTCGGATGGACAAGCAACTAGCAGGCAGGCGTGTTGGAATCGGTCCTGGTGGGGAGAAAAAAAATGTAATTGAAAAAAATTGCTTATAGCAAGATGAATTAATCTTACCTGTCATTCAAGTACAACCATAATTTGCTTTGAGAGGTTTAAGGCAAGTGGACAAACCAATTTGGGTTCATACCTATTCTGAAGAAATCTGAAAGCTAAGAATTATCCGGTGAAAATTTGTGTCTGTGTGTGTGTGTGTGTGTGTGCATAAAATTTTAAATTGTGTTTTGGCTGATAATATATTTGTCCTTCCTTAGGTCCAGTGGCGACTAGCCTATTTTTGCTACTTGTGCCCCCTTCGCCCTCTGTCAACTTCAGTTCCCAACCTGTGGTCTGTGGACCCAAAGTAAGTCATCATAGTTGCTATTGCGTGATTCTCCATTGTATAGCACAGATTGACAAACGTACCTTGCATGGTGTTTTTTTAGTAAACAATCAAGATACTATATAATTTGTAGTCTTGTTAATACAGTAGATAAGATAATTTTTTTCCCTTTCAAAAGTATAGAAGAAAAGAGATGTTCATTACTATGACGAGAAAAATATGTTTATTAGAATAAAGAAGTTGATGACAATATACACAGACACAGCTAGTAGTTTCAATTTCGCTTAAAATAAATATTATTTGTTGAAATAAACAAATTTTAGTTACAGAATGTAATATATGCAACATTCATTAAAGAAATAGAGATCTGTTAGTGAAAAAACGAATTAAAACACACCATTTAACCAACATTTACCATAGCGATGATGATGTCGGCGACGGCTATAATCTGCTATCCACCCCTCTCTCTCTCTGTCCCTCTCCCTCTTCCCAAGACAGTTGTCAGCAGTCACATTGTGCTAATCTTTTTGAGCACGGTATTCTGGCTTGCTTTTTCTATTGGGTACAGCCAAAAGCGAGATTTCACTAACATTACTGTTATTATAAGGGTCTAGTGCCTGGCACGGATTACACGTGTTCAACATTATAGCCGATTTTATGGGATGTTCAATGGATCTGACGGTGACCGGACAAAGACCATCCGTTCAAAACAGCATCGTTGTATTATTCCCAGATATATTTATGAACTTTTGGCTACTTAGTTACCGAAACTTGAATAGATACGTAACTTAATTGAGATCAGACTAAGTATGTTTGCTTGAAATTAATGGATGATTTTTAATCCATTTTGAATAACATTGACCGAGTTATCGGTCGTGCCGAGCACAAGTAGCACTAGTCCCATCTCCGCCCCTGCTTAGGTCACTAGTTTGGTTTGGGTTTATGATATATCAATCATTGTAAAGCCAAATCCTTTTTATAAATATCAAATGATTTCTAAACACATTTTGTAGATAACATTTTTAAATAAACCCAAGTTAATTTCAAACAATTCAGTTTAACATGAGTACACAGTATTTTGTTTATATAGTTTTTGGTTTACAGTTAAATGTAAAAATAGTTCTATTTCAAACAATTCATTTTAGCATGTCAACAAAATTAAATGGTTCCAAGTATTACCATGTATCACTAACAATTCAAACTACATTATAAAAAAAAAAAAAAAAAAAAAAAGAATGATTCAGTTTAGCTTAAGTGTAGTTTTTATTTGTTTACACAGTTAAATGTAACAGTTCAATTTCAAACAATTGAATTAGCATAAATTTAAATGTCAAACAGTTCTATTTGATCTATAGATAGGACCTTATCAGATGCTACCACTCTGGACCAGAGTGGACCTGAGAGCAATGGCAATGAAGGGGTACTCCACATTCCCCAAAGCTCCAACATTGCTGAAACCTCATCATCAGATTGTTTAGTGTCATCCAAGACACGCATTGGGGGAGTCTTACCCCTCGGCAAAGATGTAGTCAGTGTATTCTACAGCCCCAGCTAACTGGGCTGTTCTCTAGGTCAGGCAATGTAGTGTGGGAGGGGGCAGGTAATGTGGGGGATGCTGGTAAATGTTTGCAGTATCATTAATTCTCAATTAGCAAACACGATCAAGCTTGGGGACTGACAACCCTCAAAGAAATAGTTTTCTTAAATTGAGAAACTAATTTGTTTAGAATGTACTTTCAGCCTGGCAAAAGTGCAGGTCATTCATGTCCTGGACAAAAAGATTTGTCACATAGGAATTATCAAGTACCGATGATCATTGACTTATGATTTACACTTACAACCAAATAAAAAGCACAACTGAAAACCAAACAAAGAAATTCTGTGCAACAGGCAGTATAAACAATTGTTGGTCACAGTGTTTTACAAGGAATACCAACAATCCAAGTACCCTCCTTATGCTAGCAATGGTTTTAAACAAAATGAATTTATAGAATTTTGGTTGGTCAGGTTTTATGGCATATCAGCCTTTGTAGGTTATTTAATGTCAAATACATTTTTATACAAATACAGATGAATGTCAGAAACATTTCTATTTCAAACAATTCAGTTTAGCACATGTATGCAGTTTAAATGTCAAAACAGCCTTATTTTGAGCAATTCAGTTTAGCGTAAGTACAGTTTAGTTCTATTTGACCCTATCAGGTGTTACCTCTCCGTTTATAGAAGGTACTGTACTCTTAATCATATAAAGATGATATAGTGTTCAAAAAGATAAAATATAACAAAACAGTATAAGTACCACTGAAGTGTATAAATAAAATGAAACTGCATTAAACTTTGAGTATACAGTAAAAGGGATGCATGTATGTGTGTGTGTATATATATATATATATATATATATATATATATATATATATATATATATATATATATATATATATATATAGCAGCCAGGCTTATGAGTGAATCAACTTATAATCCATTGGTTAGAATCTTAACTGGTTTTTATGCCAATGAACAGAACTAGAGTGAGGCAGAAAAAAATGCAAAGAATGTTGCTTACCAGAAAAGAACTCATGTTTAATGATCTGATCCATAGACGGCCGTTCATTTGGATTTGACTTCAAGAGTTTCTGAATCAGACTTCTAGCCTTCCAGCTGACATAGCTAGGAATGTCATATTCATTCTTCTTGATTTTAGAATAAGTCTCTTTCAAAGAACTTGTTTCAAAAGGTGGTTTACCAACTAAGAGAGTGTATCTAGAAGAAAGAGGACAAAAAATGAATATTTGGAAAGCAGAGGAGATATTCAAACATCATTTACATATTGCAAAAAAAAAAAAAAAAAAAAAAAAAGTAACATCTGATACAAAAAACATGAGCCATGTAACAATTTTTTTTTTCTCTTTCTAAGGCAAATAGCTTTTCTCTTTCTAAGGCAAATAGCATTTTTTTAAAAAAATAGAATATTAGAGTTTCAGAACAAAAAAATGAACTGCTAGCCCAATTTTACTTAAATGACCCAGTCACCTTGAATGATGAGAAGGTACAAATTGTCATATAAAGTAAGTAAAGTTGGCGACCATAGTCAAGGGTGACCTGAAGGCTCCCTTTTTGATAGCTACCACACCAAAGTGTAGGGGAGGGTGCTACTTTCCCCTTGATCTTTACCTTATAATGCTGAGTGTTAAGCAAGGTAGGATCAAGTACCATTTTTTGAGTCTTTGGTATGACTCGACCTGGGATTGAACTCGGGTCTCCTGGGTCATTGGCGAACACTCTAACCATTATGCCAATGTCCGGTTTATATAGTCACTTCCATTTTACACTATATTGTTTTGATTTTATCATTTAATCAAATTTTTTAAATCCAAACATGAAGCTGTAGGCTCCCATAGCCAAATTAATTAAGATTATCTGTGAGAATATTCTGAGATACAGAATCAACATCTCCCTGAAAACTACTTTATTCTTATTTTAGGCAACCTTGACAGTAGTAGCAACCTCTCCACCATGGGCAAGATGTGATACAAGGTTAATTTTTAAGTAAAACTGGTTTGAATTCAGAGTTTTTCTTCTAGACTGGTTGCCATACTAACATTAAAAAGCCTACTTTGTCCTACTATATACCCATAACTGGAGAGAGAACAAATGGATTTGTACCATTTCCAAAGGCATTAGTACAAATTGAAATGCAAAGAGCCTAATCCAGGATTTGAACTTGCATTGTCAATTCCATTTTCTATAACAATTGTTGTGTTTATTAACACTTTGATAAGAGTCACAGAAAAATCAAATAAAGCAGATTCTGATAAAACAAAGCAAAACTTGGGAGACTGTCTTTCATGGGCATTGCCATAACTATATCAGCTTGACATAGAAGCTAAATGTATTAAAAAAAACAAAACATATCTTGGCATTAGTTGACTTATGGATTTACAAAAAAGGAATCTATTATTGACATTATTGCCAGAATTATTTTTTTATGGTTAACAATAGGAAACATACTTACACAATGCAACCTAGAGACCAAACATCCACTTCAAAACTGTGCCCTTTTTTAGATAACACTTCAGGTGCTATGTAATTAGGTGTACCACACAGAGTTCTGGAGGAAAAATAAAACAAAATAAAAAAATAAAACTAGCAGTTCCAAACATTGCCTGTGATAAAAACAATCTTAAAGCACATTTTGTTCAGTCAGTATTTATTTTACTGGAGAGAGAGAGAGAGAGAGAGATTTAAAATCCCCCAGAAAAATCTAGACCTGATAAATGGTGAAGTTTCTATGGGTGAACTGGAGCCACCATTAGGAAAGATTTCTATGCTGGACAAAATGAAATTTAAAAAACTAAATGGAAATCTCATTCCTATTTCTGAACTAGCAGAGTTTCTTACAAAATAATGAGATTATTTACATTAGGATTGACACTTTTACCCACAAAGAGTGTAGCATTCCAGCCTTTTAGATAGATTCAGAGTATAATATCTGTTACTCTTCACAATGTGTAAAAAAAAAAATTCATAAAATTATAATTTCATTGCTTCTAACAGAAAAAAATTAGATCAAAGATAAGTGGGGGAAGGAGGGAGAAAAAAGAAAAAAAAAAAAAAAAACAGAAAAAGAAAAGAACAACCATACATCAAAATTATCAATTTTGAAGCAGTTTATAAAACTTATGGTATCCCCAAGTAGTGTTGAACAATAGCAACCATCAATAGAAGGGAATTTGTCATACATCAGGGAGACTAAGTGGCATGCTTTTTTTAGATTTACTTTGTTCTTAAATATGTGTATGTTTCCAGCTTGTCGCTTTTGTCAAAACATATGGCGCAAGGCCTTTTTGATGGGGTACTCAATGAGACTTGAACTCACTTGTGTTTGGAATTTGAATGGTTTTCAGTTGGTTATGGGTTTATATGGAGGTCACTCCTCTTTTTCTGAGAGAGAGAGAGAGAGAGAGAGAGAGAGAGATTTCAGTAATAGTTATTTTTACTGTGTGTGGTTTGAAATATACTGGTAATTATTTTTTTTACAAATAATATATATACAAATAATATATATATATATATATATATATAATGTGTGTGTATGTTTGTGTGTATGATTCATGTTTTATTCAACTTTGGTTTAAATTCATTTATAAATTTCTTTCCCTTTATTTGAAGTAGCATGTAGTCACATTAGTTTAGTAAATGGGCATTATTTCAAATTCAGGTGTTTTGATACATTTAATTTTCTGTAACTCTAATATTGCTCCAGTGAAGAGATATCCTTGTATTAATTGCTTGTGTTGGCCCTATGTATATTTCTTTGCATTTGCTACATTCAATTATGTAGACTACATACGAGTTGCAGCTTAAATATTTTTTAGTTTAGTTTCCAAGTTTTTTTTAAAGGTATAGGATTTCCCTTTTATAATTATATCATATTTTACATCATTCATCATTGCATTTGGTAACCCCTTGTGTGGTGTTTTCTCTGAATGTAGTAGTGAGTATTAAGATTTTTGGGTTGTCTCTGGCTTTTAATATTTCTTTGATTTTGTCATTGTTTTTAAGTTTTAGATTTTTTAAATTATTTCTGTGAATAGTTCTCGGTTGTTTTTGTTGTAGGTTGTGACGTATGCAAGGGGTTTCGTGTTAAAACTCTAGCATACATCGCAACCTATATTTCAAATAAGTGAA